>JASDQU010244768.1:38547-60137 GCA_032191745.1 Picea mariana | reverse complement strand
GTTCATTATAAGGTCGCAGATCTAACGGTAGAGATTATGTTAGGATTTTTTTCCCTAGAAGGCAACCCTCTTTTATGAGGGAAATTTATTACGGCTATGGATGATGGTGAATATTGTATTCTGAGAGAGGAGACTGTGAGAGAAAGAAGAGGAAGTTACAACGGGTTTTGTTGTAGGTTGTATCCCTTCATTTGCTGGATAATAATCAAGGAAGGACCTGACAATTTCTCTGGTGGACGTAGCCCACACTGGGTGAACCACGTAAATCTGTGTCTCTCTTGTATTGTGTGTCTTTTGTGTTTTGTTTCTGCATTTGTTTTATTTTATTGCTTCGCGGTCATGTTTTTCTAACACCACCCAAGAAAGTGTGCCCCTTCTCTGCTCAACAGTCCCTCGGCTGCCCCACTTCCCTTCCAGGGCTTTAGTAACAGGCCGAACCAGAAGTCTCAGATCACTGTAGATGCAGTTTAGCACCTTCAGGAATAAATCCCCAACAATTCTCTCGCTCGGAGAATTTCTCACGGGCTTGACAACTCGCTTATTCAATCCCGCTCCAAGCTAACCAGGTACACTAACCGAAAAAGGATATGGGAATAGGTTCAAAAATGGTGAAATGGATGTCTCAAGGATAATGGAGTGCGTGAGTGAAAATGGTCATGGAATCATTGACTGGATAACTGAGTGTGGAAAGGAATCACTGTGAAACTCATCATGAAAGTGATGGTGAGAATGATGGTCAAGCTGCTAGTAAGAAATCCCGTGAAAAGTGACCAAATAAGCTAAGTCCCCACGATATGAATTCATGTCCCCAACTTGACACTTGTCATATCAGAAGTTAGTTTGGTCCACTTGTCCCCAACTTTCGAACTTAGGATAAAATAATTATCCATACTTTATGTTTTAGGAAATATTAATAAAAATATTCCCTTGACTTTTGGCCCTCCCTTTCCCTAACTGGTGAAGTTCAGTCCCCCATCTCTTTTATCATGTTCGGTTTGTGCGCAATGATGTATTTTATATTAATCATGAGTCATGTACAAAGTAGGCGCATTGGCCTTTGACATCTAGGTGTTTCGGCCTAATACCAAAACATAAGCATCCCAACTTATAATAACTGGCTCACCAGCTTATAACACATATCATATACACGAGGCTCGTTGTCCTCCATACTGCGTGCACCTTAGTTACTTCATGCAGTATCCATAAATGTGCATACTACATCATTTTACTGCGCAGTTCATGCACGCACTATGCCACATGACGTGCATTACCAAATGATGTCAAAACAACTCACCAGCTTAAGTAATTTATATTACATTTACAATTGGGATTGACTGAGGGATATTACAGTATGACACCCTTCAAGGTACAAGTTAATTTTGATACCCCTTTATTTGAAGGCTAGATAGATGCAGATTCTCTAGAGAAATGGTTGAATTTGCTAGAAGGTTATTATTCTGTCCAAAAAATTTCTTACGACGAAAATATTACCTTCTCACTCAAATCCCTTCCCCATGTCAAATCTTGGTGGGAATTTTACTGGGAGAGTCACATCATGGATGAATATATGCCATTAGGGGGAGAACCCACCAGGGTGGCCTTTGTGGATTCCATCGAGGAGTTCTACTCTATTGGAAGCTATGATGGCTAGTGTATGAGATGGATGACTATGAGTCAGGAGAGAGACCAGACAGTGCTAGAGTATACCAACATCTTCCATACCCTATGATCAAAGATGGGTATTGAATATTCTGAGAGACACATGGTTCTAAAGTATCACAGTGGCCTACACAGGTACATACAAAGATAAATGGATTTCTTGGACATCTCTTCACTGTGTGTCGCTTATCGATATGTTATCAAGATCTAGTAGAACTTTAAGCAGTCGAATAAGTAGGAGTTTAGGTCTACAAATCCACAAAACTAGAAGTATGGTAAAGACAACCCTAACTGACAAAAAATCAAACCTCAAGACAACCATTCCAAGACGCAGGAAAATAAGGCTAACAAGAAGATGAAGAAGGACACTAAAAAGTGGTGTGAGTTCCACAAAGCCCCTAGAACAACATTGATGAATGTCACTCGAAAAAATCATTGTTGGAAAAGCTAAAAGAAAAATAATCAGAACATGATTCATACTCTGATTCATAGCATAATAAAGGGAAACAAATCATCGATGCAGAACCCACCGCTACCATCGCGGCAACAACAATACAAAAAAAATAACTGGAGGAGCTTGAGGAGGGGGAGTGCTTCTTCCACTCACAAATGTGGGTAAAAGGGAAACCACTACATTTCATTGTTGACAATGAGAGTCAGAAGAATCTGATATCAGTCAAGGTCATCAAGATATTAATGATGCTAATGATGCCACACCCCCAATGATACACCATCGGATGGTTGAGTCAAGTACGAGACATCTGTGTAAGACAACAATGTTGCCTTCCCTATGACATCAAGCCCTTAAAGGATGTGGTATTGTGTGATGTTTCCCCACTTGAATTTTGTGATGTTCATTTAGGAAAATAATATATGTGGAAACATCACGATATCTAAGAGTCTCGACCCCACAATGTCATTGTTACCCTGGGAGGTTATCTCTATAAGATACCAGAGGTAGTTATGACTGCTACCATTTCATTGATCTCAGAAAAACAATGCAACAAAGTAATCTCTCATACCATAAATTTTTTCCTCTTCACGATTCGATTAGAAGGTGAATAGAAGGTCACTATGGCCACCATATTCGAGGCCCAAGACCTTTCTATACAGTAGAAGTGGGTCTACAATATTGTAGAGGGGCACAAATATATTTTTTAACCTACGAGGGTACCTCTGCACTGCCAAGTCAAGCATTCCATTGATTTGGTACATGCCTGGTGCTCCCTTACCTAATGGTCCAATATATATATGATCCCTTTCAGAGAATGAGAGTATTCCATATGTTCAACATAGCTCTATTGGCCACGACCCTTTTCGGGTGTGCTTGGGGTTCCGACCATTAGCCCCCATTGATATATCTCTTCCTATTGCATATTTACTTACATAGTCCTCCCACACTCAAACCAAGGTAGATCATGCAACCGTATTTGTTGAACGGATCCATCCCCTCCAACAACATGTTCATGACATCCTTCAACATGCTAATTTTAAGCACAAACATGACAACTACTTTAGAAAGGCAAGCAAATCACCAAAGTTCAGAGTCAACAAAAGTTTCCCCATCTCCCGAGGAAATTTGACGCAATGGGGATCATTTATTCCTAAAGGGGGGGGACCAATCTAGTTGGATCTTGACAACCATCCACCTTTTCCACTAAATCAACTTTTTCAAGCCTGTAATTTTCATAAACCATGATATTCACCCTTTTGATGGGGGAATGTAATGTAATGTTATCTCCATTTTTTAATTACATCCATCATGTAATGATTTCCTAGTGGTCTTAAGTACATGCCTACAACGTTAATGCAATGGATCCCATTAGAAATCTGTAGTTAAGCACGCTAGGGATAGAGTAGTGCTAGGATGTCTGACCTCCTAGGAAGTCCTAATGTTTTACATTCCTATGGAATTTTGTAAACTTAGACCAATTTATCCCACATGCATCATGGAAATTATTATCCACTCACTCTCTCATATATAATCAAGGTGAAGGAGGTGCTTTGAGCATGCAATGGAGTGTGATGTAATTCTTGTTGTGAACAAGCCTAGCTGGAATCTCTTTCTCTTTGGAGATAAGCTACCACCATTCTAGCCATTGTTTGTTCTACAATATTTTGCATTCATTAAAAGAAGTTGGGTTTCACTGTATTTATGTTGTTCTCTACTATATTTTCATTTGTATCTCATTTCATTAGGCTAGTTGGAAACACCCATTTTTCTTCAATTGTGTTGTATGTATCCACTATCTCTAGTAAAAAACATATATCTTTACTTTTCAAGTTGAAAGACATTCTCCCATATGTTCCATCTATATTTTCATGGGTTTGTCCAACAAGAAAGAACCTAGCCTCAATAAATATGTTCAAAGACACCAAGTGTATTGAAAAGTGATAGAAATGTGAAAAGAGAATGATCCTTATTATCACTTGTTGCATTGTCTAGTTGTAACGATCAATGTGAATGAAGAGATTTAAATTCAACATCCTGATTTTTAGGTCTTCCATGAGATAGAATATCGTTGTTGTACACTCTACAATTTGAGTAAATTAAGGTGTCAATTAATGCATTTGAAATTGGATTTCTTTCAGACTTCCTCTAACAAACAAAATCACCTTGTACATATCAAGGTGTGAATCTTCAAGGTCCATGTTGAGCAAATAACAAGGGGTGTAATGGTAAATCGCGATCCCATTTGTAGAAATGTAGGGATAAATGACCAAAACCTTCTATATTATTCCCATGCATTCACATAAATATCAATGAAAAACCCAACTTTATGCCTACAATTGATTTGACTTGACACATGATCTTGGAATTGAAGTCTTTGTCTTCTCCATTTTATCATGGATAATGCTCAAATATGTTGATTAATTGGGTTGGTTTTCATTGGTGTCAACCCTTGAAGAAATTTTGGTAGCCCCAACAGTATGGTTAAGGGACTCAAGCTTGTTTGAGGTATAAAGGTATGAATATCAATGTATTTTCAGGTAAGACTATTTTATATGGATAGTACATATCATGTCATTTCTGGTGATATGTGCAACGTCACATAACTCCTCAATGTTAGAGAGTTATGGCCTTGTGAAGTTGGAGAACCCTCATGAGTTATCTAGAATCCCCTAGAAGCTCAAAGAAATCAATTTGTTATTGAAGATCCTAGAAGAAGTTTACTAGTCAAAGTGGTTGTAACTAGGAGTTAATCATGACTTAAGTTGTTGCAAAAAGAAAATAATTAAAAATAAATTAGTTGCAACTAGAAGTGGTGAGTTTACTATTTGTGGATAAAGTGGTTATGACTGGACAAGTGGTTAAAAGTGGGTTAGCCCTAAAATAAGGAAGTTGGGTTAAGTTAGTTAGAAGGTAACCCATAGAGGAAGCTACTTGGAGAGTATAAATAAGAGAGCAATGGTCTCCTATGAGAACCTATTGAACACATTGAATATATATTATTTGTAAGGTTTATTATAGGTACTTATTGATACATTTGAAGTTATGCAAGTCTAAGGTAGCAAGAAGGGTTTATGATGAAAGTTTCAGAGTTGTAGAAATACTAAAAAACCCTAGTTTTTGAGGTGTAAGTGGGATGCAGTGGAGGAAGTCGTGTACTTATGCGAGTTGAAGAAGAAGAGGTCGTGTACAATTGGCTAAATCCATGAAAACTTGATTTGTTGAGGGTGCTAGGTTCTTAGATTCTGAAAGAAAGTTCCTAGAAGGTCTACAATGATTAGGTACATCAAATCTATCTAAGGTTCAAAAGGTATGTCATATTCTTATGTGTAGTTGGATATTTTGTCTACATGAGATATGGTTATAGGAGTTTGAAGATTTTCCGTATAGAGGTTGTTGGTTGTATGGCACCTATCGTATGAGCTAGATCTACAGAAATAAAACACTAGTATGTTTGGTATTCATTATCGTTACATCTTGTTGGGTTGAGTGTTGATGCATATCTTGTCTCTTGGTACATGGTTGAGGGTTTTTGGTTGTGATGTGTTGGTGAAGTTGTTGGTGTAGTTTGAGGTTGCATACCAGTGAGGGTTTGATGTCTATTTCATGTGAGGGTTATTACACTTGATCATGATTATATAAACATGTATGGAACATGACTAGAGAGACATAGATGCACTTGGTTAAGGGGTATGTATGATGATGTATGCATAGGGCACAACTACAAATTGGACATAGTGACATGTTATAGGTTGATGTGACAAAGGAAAAAAAGTTTCTGAGTTTCAGAAAGGTGAAAACCCTAGCTTTCTAAAAGTGTACACATGATGCATTATAGACAGGCCACGTACATACGCAGGATGCAGTATAGACAGGTCGCGTACATATGCGAGATGCAACATATACAGGTCACATACCTATTGGTATTTGTTGTTGCATTTTTATCACTGGTACAGGTTGATTACAGGTTATTGGTACAAGTTGGTTACAGGTTGTTGGCACAGATTGGTATAGTTTTACCATGGTGTATCTCACAGTGACAATGTGGCAGTGGTTTCATAAATTGTTTGGCACTTATATTTCAGGGTAGTTGGATGGGGAAAGGATAGGTGGTTTTATCCTCTTTCTAGTTGGAGCCATAAAATTGGGGAGTTGGAGCTTCCCTCAGGTTGTATATTGAAAATATAGGGGGTTGGATCCTCCTTCCAGGTGTAGATGGAAAACAAAGGAAGTTGGTGCTTCCAATGAATGTAATTCATAAATACATATAAAAAAAAACATTATGTGGTTTTCTCCCACATTGGGTTTCCACGTAAAAATATGGGTGTATTGTGTAGGTGTATGATTGCACATTGTTCATGGTTTATTTATTCTGCACTTGTTGAATGATATTGGTAAATTGATCATAAATGTAAACAACACTTATATATTGTGGTTAAAAAGGGTTTTATTTCTATATTACTAATTCACCCCCCTCTCAGTAATCCAACAATTGGTATCAGAGCAAGTTCCTTCAGGAATCAGTTTAACCACTAGAAAGTAGATCATGGAGAGCAATAATATGTATAAAAATGGAATACCATAGTTTGATGGACAAAACTATGCATTCTGGAGCAGAAGGATGAAAACATATGTACAAGCACATGGATTTGAGGTTTGGAAATCAGTAGTAGATGGATATAAATAACCTTCCATTCCTCCAACAAATGAAAATGGAAGTAAACTCAGTTTGAATAATTTGAAGGCCAAAAATGTTATCTTGAATGGTCTGGTTGATTCGGTATATTTCAAAGTTATGCATTGCAGCTCTGCAAAGGAGATTTGGGACAAAATTCAGAATGTCTATGAAGGAGATGCAAAATTCAAGGAAGCAAAGATTCAAACTTACAGAGGTCAATTTGAAGAGCTGAAGATGAAGGAAGATGAAAATATTGCAACTTACTTTTTACAATTTGATGAAACAATGAATGCAATTAGAGGATTGGGAGAAGAAGTTGATGAATCTATAATCATTCAAAATGTAATAAGATCTCTTCCAATGAGGTTTTATCCTAAGATATTGGCACTAGAAGAAAGAACAGATTTGGATTCGATAAGCATGGATGGGCTACATGGAATATTCACATCCTATGAAATGAGAACATAACAAGAGAATCCAGTTACAAAAGAAGAAGCATTCAAAGCATCCAAGAAGTCAAAGAAAAAGGGAAAACAAAAGGTAAATTCAGATAGCAGCAACAGTGACATCTCAGAAGATGATGAAAAAGTAGCCAACTTCGCCAGAACACTGAAAAATGGAACCCAAAAATATAGAGGTAAGCTTCCATTGATTTGTTTTAATTGTGATGGTATTTGTCATTTCGCTAACAAATGTCCCCATAAGAAAAATAAAAGGAATGAAGAAGATGATTAAAATAGAAAACAAATACACAAAGAAAAAATAACCAAAAATAAATTTCTCAAGAAAAACTTTTGCACCAAAGAAGATAACAACTCATCAGATGAAGATGAAGTTAGTGAAATCGAACAGAAAGGGTTCTATTCATGGCAGTAGAATATTTTGATGAATAAGGCATTGAAGAAGAATATGAAGAGGAATAAGTTGACTGCAGAGAAGAACTGTTGAGTGTCATAGAAGTTATAAAAAGGGAAAAGAAGAAAAGCAAGTCACTACATGAAGAACTAAAAAGAAAAGAGGAAACTCAAAATTCAAACTTCGAAGAACTAGAGCAGATGATCACTAAATTAAAAATCCAAGTTGAATAAGACAAAAGAATTGAAGAAGCATTCAAAGAACGATTAGAAGAAAAATACAAGATCATTGGAGGTTTGGAAGCAGATATTGTCACATTGAGAAAAGACCTTCAAAAGAAAAACTTGCAGAACAACTCCAAAGTTTTGGACGAGATTATTAGCACTCAAAGGACAAATCATGACAAGTTTGGACTTGGATACAACCATACAAAAAATGGATCAAGCTCCAAAACAACAGATCAAGAAACACAACTAAAAATATATGCATAGACAGTCAGAGGAGACAATAAGTTTTACACGGAAGATCACATAGACACTCCTCCACCTAGAAGATTCATATTTCAGAATCAACGACAGTCAGAAACAAGAAGGCCTCAAGAAGAAGAAGGGTTCAAAAGAGTAGCTCATTTTAGAAGATATACAACTCCCATGTATCAAACCATATTTCTTAGTTTATGTTATTCTTGTAACAATTTTGGACATAAGGCTATGAATTGCAGAGCAAATAACAAGAACAAATATAACCGTGAAAGTTATGCATGAAATGATTATTTAATAAGGCCCAGTTAAAAAAAGAACATAAGCTACAACAAGTTTGAATCCTTGAGTACTAAGATTGAATGCTACAAGTGAAACAACTTTGGACACATGAAAAATATTTTAGAATGACAGTTCCTCCAAGAGAATCACAAAAAAATAACAACAGTCACAGACATGAACCTCAAAGAATATGGATATGAAAGAATAATCAATTCAACAATGAAGAATGCACAATTTCTCTGCAAGCTAAACATAAGAAACGTAGTTGGTATGTTGACAGTGGTTACTCAAAGAAAATGGCAAGTGATGAGGACAAGTTTCTAACCTTGAGAAAGGAAAGAGATGGATCAGTCTCCTTTGGAAACAATGACTCAACTAGAATCATTGGAAGAGGCACAATCAGAATTGGAAATAAAGATACCAACGCAGAGAATGTTCTACTAGTGGAAGATATGAAACACAATATTTTGAGTGTAATTCAAATGTGTGACCAAGGTCACAAACTTATGTTTGATTCACATAAGTGTGAGATAATAAAAGCAGGTTCAGGGAAACAACTGTAAAAACTTCAAGCGACATTTATGTATTAAGTGAAATTAGAAATGAAAAGTGTTGTCTAGGAAAGGAAAATGAAGTTTGGTTATGGCACGGAAGAATGGGTCACACAAACTTTGATAGCCTTGTCAAAGTAAAAAAAATGAAGTAGTCCGAGAAATGCCCCAGATCATGAAGCCAACCAACACTTTATGCAAGCATTGTCAACAAGGAAAGCAAACAAAGGCCAAGTTCAAATCAAAGGAATACTCCACAACAAGAAGAATACAAAAGAATCATCCATCATATCAGATCATCAGGAACAAAGATGCAGGATTTGAGACTAGAAGAAGAATTCGTTCACTAGAACAACTGCATCTAGCACTCTTATCTACGACTGAGCCAAGTAGTTTTGAAGAATCCAGCAAGTATGGATTCTCGATAAAATCCATGGATGGAGAGTTAGATTAGATAGAGAAGAACGACACTTGGGAATTGGTTCCAAGACTAAGGTACAAAAATGTGATCAACACAAAGTGGGTCTTCATAAACAAATTGAATGAATATGGATAGGTTACTGGGAACAAAGCTAGATTGGTATGTAAAGGATACACTCAGGTTGAAGGTATCGACTTTGAAGAGACGTTTTCCCCAGTTTCCAGAATGGAAGCAATTAGATTGATCATCGCTTACACATGCTCCAAGAATATTAAAGTGTATCATATGGATGTAAAATCATCCTTCTTAAATGGGGATCTAGAAGAAGAAGTCTACATCGAGCAACCAGAAGGATTTTAGTTGTCAGAGAATGAAAATTATGTTTGCAGGTTGAAGAAGGCCTTGTATTGTCTCAAACAGGCTCCCAGAGCGTGGTATTCCAAATTGGACAGATATTTGCAGCAACAAGGGTTCAGGAAAGGAAATGCAGACAACAACCTCTACATCAAGGTAAATCAAGACAGTATTTTGTTAATTGAAGTTTATGTTGATGATATTATCTTTGGAAGTGATGATGACAAGATGAGCCAGAAATTTGAAAAGGATATGCAGAATGAGTTCGAGATGTCATTACTTGGAGAATTATCTTTTTTGGGGGTCTTCATATATGTCAAAGCAACCAAGGAATTTTTATTTCTCAAACCAAGTATATCAAAGAAATTATAAAGATGTTCAGAATGGAATATTGAAAACTAGTCAATACTCCTATGCAGACCAGTTGTAAGTTAAGTAAAGATGACGATTCAAATCCTACAAATCATAGGAAGTACATGCCAATGATTGGTAGCTTACTTTTCTTTACAACATCCAAACCAGATGTAATGCAGGCAGTTGGACATGTAGCACGTTTTCAAGAAGCACCAAAGGAATCACATGTTATAGAAGTAAAGAGGATATTCAAATATCTCAAGGGTACATAAGAGTTTGGATTATGGTATGCAAAAGGAAAGGACCTATCAAAAGAAAATTCCTTATACATGATGTCTTGCGACTACATGCAACCTTTTCCTCTATAATGATGAAAAACATTGGAAAACCAGGGAAGGATCTCCATCTCTTCCGTTACTAAAAACAAAATTTGTGATGCTTAATTTTTTAAGCACCACTTATGTTCCTTTCACACCTCAAGCTCACATGGGGAGGCATGTATGAGGCTCAAGTTTTTGGATAACCTTTCATCTTCCTTATTGTGTGCTTTTTTAGATATATTAGAATTTTGAGGTCTCTTAAAATGTGTTGTTGTTGGCATTGACATTTGCTTTGTCACTGGATTCATTGTTGCATTGAGAATAGTGAGATGCTCTACAATCTTCATTATTGCACTGAGAGTAGTGAGATGCTCTTCAAACTTCATTGTTGCATCGAGGGTAGCGATATTCTCTACAACCCAGTATGGGGGAGATGTTGGCACGTTAGTGTTACCTTAGATAAGGTTACATTAAAAAAAATTAAAGTCGACTCAATTAAAAAAAATTAACAATAATAAAAATAAAGTCGACTCCATTAAAATAAAACAATTACACAAACTATTACATATTACACATATATATACTACGTACTTACATTTACATATGACAACATCTAAAGTATTAATTCCTAAATTATATCTTAAGAAATTTGATTCCTCTCCGTACTTGATAGATCCAAATTAAGATAGATCTACGATGATTTTAAATAGCTCTAAAACCTTTTTTGCACTACAATAATATTTGTACGTCCATAATAAAATATTTTCCTTTCCTATATTTTCTTGCCTACAAACTTAGCATTTCAATGATTACAAATTTAGCATTTCAATGGTTCCATTTGCAAGATCCTCTTACTCTTCATTCTAAAATGAATTTGCATTTCATTGTGAGGTACAAAACTATTCTCTTGTGAACTTGTAGATTATGTTTTGTAGTCAATGTCATTACTTCCCTATCATCTTGATTGAATCAACGATGCAACAAAATTGAGGCAATAACCATGTTGAAATTTTACAACTATTGTGCACCAATAAGAGTTGAAGAGAGTGAGAAACAAATTATAAAACCTTGATGTACTAACGACTCCTCTTCTTAATCCATAATTTTAATACACTATAAAAATTTATACAAAACCATAAAAATTCAAAATAGGTCATGTACATTATTAAAAAAAAAGCATATATACAAAATCATAGGAGGCTCCTAGTATTTATAAATAAAAAAAATCAACATTAAGTAACCATCCCAACATTTTAAATCTGTTAAAACTTCACCATGTCGTCAAACTGAACTTGCTTAACTGAATTTATGACTAATTGTATTCTAACATTAATGCAACTAAGTCCTACTCAAGTCCTACTCAACAAAGTTCATTGAAGAATAAGAACACATTCAATTGTTACCTTTAAAACATCCCAACAATACTTTAACACTTATCCAATATTTCAATACTTAGCCAACACAAGCAAAACAAGGAACAATAACATCCAACATATAAAGAGTCCACAACACACATGTATAGGAGATTCATAAGGCAGGTGCCTTAACTTTATTTAGATGAAGAATGTTAAATTACACAATAGAAGAACCTAACCAACTTCCTATGGCTCATTTATAGACTACAATTACATAAGACATAACTACCTACAAGAACTGTCAATTGCAGGCCTACCTTGTGTAGATCATGTCTTCTTCTTCTTCTCACTCAACTAGTGAAATTCTTTTTATTGTTCCAACCCCTAATTTTAGCACAAACCATAGAGCTCTTACATTATTAGTTAATGACTTATTGAATGATTGTCTTCCATGCCTTAACACTTCCAAGGCATCCTCCTTTTATATGAGATTCACCTTGCACTTGCAAACCCCTTCACTCTAAGGTGGACCCAAGTTCTCACATTGCTAACTTCAACTATGATAAATGGTTCCTATGTCCCCTTGATGCCTTGTCCATCAGATATCAAATTTCCAATAGTGATGCACACAAATTTCCATGTGCCCAATAAGTGTGAAGTTTTCATAGCGAACCTAGCTGGTAGAAAAGTCACACAAACTTGTGAGAGAGAGAAGAGAGGTGAGAAAAAATAAAATGTATTAATTGAATGAGTAAATGTTAATAATACTCATGATATACTCTACATATCTAAGTGCATGCGCCATAGTAATGATCTAGAGAGATCTAGACACTTATTGACAGAAACCAGAGTATTCTTCCACCTAGCCCTAGTTAATTGGTCCATGCAATCATCAATTAAATGAGTCACACGTGTGGAAGTGAGAGAAACACATGAAATCACAAGATATGAACCCTCTTTTCCATATGCATGAGATATGTGCACTCTTGGTGAGGAAATCGAGGTCAAAATGCAACTGTTGGAGATAAAACTGAGGTTGCCATGCATGAGTGACCTCCACTAGTCTAACTGAGGTGTAACTCACTTTCAACTAAAGAGGGAAGGCACCCTATTTTGTAGCAGATGCCCAAATTTGTAGGGGAATATTCTCAAGAGAGAATATTCTCATCTATGGAAGTTCCCTTAACATTGGACTATCAACCTTAGCAAAATAATTACTTAGGTAAGTGTATAATATCTCGAACACCCCCTTGAACACTACTGAGTGTACATGATGAATGGGTCTCGAAAACCAAGGCCATGTTAGGTACCCATTGTACAATGCATATAAGAATGAAACAATGAAAAATAGAGGAAAGAGGGAAAACATCATGGGAACTCCCCCCCTGAAAGTATAATGTATCAAAAAATGAAGAAGGAAAGACAGTTGCTAAGCAGTTGTGTCCTTGACTCCAAGAAGATCGCATAGGAAGTGGAACTTCTTCTCAGTAAATTTCGTGATGAATATGTTTAGCAGTCTGTTCAGCAGATGGACAGTACTGTAAATCAATGATCCTATCATGTAGCATCTCTCTGATGTAATGCATATGGATCTCAATGTGTTTGGTTTGTTGTTGTTGCACTGTGTCTCTGCAAAACTTGAGAGTACTTTGACTGTCACACCAAATGACAGTCGAACATTGGAACTGGATGCCAAGCTCAGTGAGAAAGTTCTGAAGCCAAAGTGCTTGAAAAATGACATTGACCTCTCCTCTCTACTCGACCTCTTATAATGATAGAGCAATAGATAACTAATTTTTTCTCAACTAATAGATGGGACCGGAACCCAAATTAAGCATGTACCCAGAAGTGGACTTGTTATCTGTGTTATCGCTAGCCCAATCAAAATCAATGAATCCCATGAGATCTAATTCACAACTTGTTGCATAGTGGATCATATAACCCATGGTTCCTTGAACATATCTGAGGATGTGCTTGGCAGCCTTCCAGTGTATCTCATGCAGCTCCTACATGTACCTGGAAACTTCCCCTAATGCATATGAGAGATCCTCCTGTGCGTGGGAGAGATATAGAATTCTCTCCACTAGATGTCAATACAAGGTGTTGTCCACTATTAGTGTATCCTGCCATCCTCAAGATGTACCCCAAATATAAATGGTGTGGCTTCCGACTTGCAGTCGATCATGTAGAATCTAACCAAGAGATCTTGTTAATACTTAGTGTAAGATAGTTTGATTCTTGAAGCATCTTGATTGATCTTGAGACCAATAAAATAGTGCAATGGACCCATTTCCTTCATAGAGAACCTGTCATGCAGAATGTCTTTAAGTGTAGCAATTGTTGAGGATGAATTTCTTGTGATCGAGAGGTCATCAACATAGAGAACTAGGATCAACAAGGAGTATAAGGTTCTCAACATGTAGACGGTCGGATCGGATTTGCATCTAAAAAAATGGCGAGAAATCAAGTAGGCATTCATCTTCACATACCATGCTCTAGGAACTTTATTGAGGCCATAGAGTGAATTTTTCAATCGACATACTAAAGATGAGTTATGTAAGAACCCCTAGGGATGCTCCATGTAAATATCCTGTGAGATATCCCCATGAAGAAAGGAATTATTCAAATCCATCTAGTGAACTTCCCACCCCCTAGATGCTGGAATGGCAAGGACCAATCATATGGAGTTTATATTTTCTACGGAAGCAAAGGTCTCATCATATTCTATCTCATGGATTTGTTGAAAACCTTTGGCAACCATTCTTTCCTTATACCTTCTCACCTGTTTGTTTTTTACCTTGTTGGTCCTATAGACCCATATGCATCTAACAAGCTTCTCGTCTGAAGGAAGCGGAACCAGATTCCAAGTCTAGTTCTTGAGAAGATAATTGTACTCCTCCTACATAGTGGCTTCCCAGAAGGGATTCTCTGCAACCTTTGCATAGGTGTTAAAATATGAAGCTAGAACCATATATCAATGCATGGGAATCATTGGTTTGGAAGTAGTGAGTGTATGAGGAGGATCCTCAAACTGAGACCTTGTCCTCCTCTGATATGTTGGATTCCCCACAGGGTCTTCTTCTACATGTAGGGTGGTTTGTTACCACTTGGGAATCTGTGGTGGCTCAACATCTACATTCTCATCATATTCCAAATCATATTCGAAGATCATATCTAAACCATTATCTGAGTGGGTGGACTCAGCATCATTGATGTCTAGTGCAGGCAGTGGTACAAAGGTATCATCCTATGGCTCCGACAATGCATGCAAGGTATTTTCCTCAAACTGAACATTGCACTCAATGATGATCCTGTCAGTAGAGGGATCAAGTAACTCATAACCCTTCACACCATATGGATATCCCATGAATATGCATGCAATATTTTGTGGATCTAATTATTTCCTCTTTTTAGAGGGTACATGGGCCCAGTGCGTGATTTAAATTTATGGAAGTGGGTGACTTTCGGTTTGTTGTCGCTCCATGCCTCAAAGGGAGTCTGGTCCTTGACAGATCTATGAGGAGATCTGTTCTGAATGTGGTTAGCACAGTTAAGTAACTCAACCCAAAGCTTGGGCAGTAGAAATATTGCATGCAACATGTAAGTGCCCATCTCCTTGAGGGATTTGTTCTTCTCCTCAGCTACTCCATTCTTCTACGGAGTGTAAGGTATTGTGTGTTGTAGTTGTATACCTGCCTTTGAACAAATATGATGAACATATTAGTTGACGTATTCCCCCCATTGTCTATGTGGAGTTTTTTCATCTTTATCTTAGACCGAGTCTCTGCACGTGCTTTGAATTCTTTGAGATGCTCCAAAAAATCCTACTTCTTCCTAAGAAAATATAGCCAAGTGTATCATGAGAAAATATCAATAAATGTAAGCATGTACCTTGCTTTGTTGATGGACAGATGAGGAAAGGGTCCTATAAGATCACTATGGATGAGCTCCAAAGGAGAGGAAGACCTCTAGGCCTTCACTTTCAAACTTCTCTTGAGGATGTTTTCCAAGAATGCATCCTTGACAAACTCCTTTTGAAAAGTGTATGTTGGGAAAGTTGGTGACCATATCCTATTTGCATAGTTGTTGCATTTATTTGAAGTTTAGATGGTTGAATCTCTCATGCCATAATCTACTAGTATCAACAACATGCATCAATAGTAAAACTTAATCATATTTAACAATGAATTTATCGAAAGTATACAAACGAGATTGGTGGTTTACCTCACCAACAAAAATCATGGAGTTATCATGCATATCATATATGGTTACAGAACCAGGTGTAAACTCCACCCTTTTTCCTGTACCAAAATGGGTTCTGATAAACATAGAGAATATTCTTGGAGAGTTTTAGAACGTGAAAGACGTTCTCAAAAATTCCATGTTGGATTTCTACTCTCCCTTGGCCAATGACCTCAGCTAGGGTATCATCTCCCATGAGAGTGGGAGGACTCGTGCATGCAGAAATATAAAATAAAACATTTTGTATTGTTTCCATATGATGGGATGCACCTAAATCTAAGATTCATGCATAAGGAGAAGAGTTAATGGAAATCAATGCATGTGATTTACCTTGTTTTGTTGGTGTTTGATATTCTAACTTCTTCTTGGAAGCTTCGAGGATGTGATCCCCAAGGTTTTTCTTTTTAAGAATCTGCTCCATCTGATCAATTTGTTTCTTCATGCATGCTGATTTGGGATGATAGTCGTGGTTGCAGTAATCACATTTTGTCTTCCCTTTCTTTCCTTTTCCACCTTTGGATCTCGAAGAATCATCGAAGGGTTTGGAGCACCCTTCCTTCTTTGGATCTACATGCACCTTTCCCTTGTTTTTCTACTTGGACTTTGAATTGGATGTGTTGCTACTTTCATGCACACCGAGTGCATGTGCATTGGGTCCCTTGATTATCCCCATTTGGATGAAATTATCTTTCTCATGCATGAGGGCTTCAAGAAACTGATCCAATGTCGACAGTTTACAGGTTTCTCTTGAAGTGAATCTATTTGTATGGAATGATGAGATGAAATCAACATAATCTAGACTTAGTTTTTCCAAGATAGAAAGGATGAACTAATTGTGTTGAGTGGATTTGTTTATTTCACATCCATTTAGATGAAGGAGGAGGGACTTGAACTTCTTAAATAAGTCCTTGATGTTATCAAAATTCCTCAGATCTAAGGAATTTAGCTCGACCTCAAGAATATGGCCTCTCATTTCGTCATATTTGCCAAAGATATCCTCCAATTTTGTCTAAATCTCATCTAGTGTGGTACAAGATTCAATGTGAAACAGAAGCTCGATGAACATAGACACGTAGAGGAGGCCATAGGCCTCATCCATGTGATTGAGATACTTTTTATTCTTGATAGCAGAAGTTGGCTCCACCTCTCTAACCATGGTAATCCAGTACAAGCCTCTGCATCTAAGTTGATGCATCATTTTTAGCTTCCAATCGAAGTAGTTATGAGGCATGAGAAGTATTGTTGGCGCGTAATCCATATTTTTTTACGTCATCTTCCTCCTATAGTTGCAAATATAAATTCTTATGTGCTTTCTCCTAGCAATTAAGGCTCTGATACCATGTGAAGTTTTCACAACAAACCTAGCTAGTAGAAAAGTTGCACAATCTTGAGAGAGAGAGAAGAGAGGAGAAAAAAATAATGAATTGTATTAATTGAATGAGTAAATGGTAATAATACACATGATATACTTTACATGGCTAAGTGCATGCGCCATGGTAGTGATCTAGAGATATCTAGACACCCACTGATAGAAATCGAAGTAGTATGCCACCTAGTCCCAGTTAACTAGTCCATGCAATCGCCAGTTAACTGAGTCACACGTGTGGAAGTGAGAGAAACACATGAAATCACAAGATATGCACCCTCTTTTCCACATGCATGAGATATGTGCACTTCTGGTGATGAAACTGAGGTGAAAATGTGATTGTTGGTGATAAAACCGAGGTTGCCATGCTTGAATGACCTCCACTATTATAATTGAGGTGTAAATGAATTTGAAATAAAGAGGGAAGGCACCCTAATTTGTAGGGGAATATTCTCAAAAGAGAATATTATCATCTATGGAAGTGCCCTCAACATTGGACTATCAACCTTAGGAAAATAATTACCTAGGTGAGTGTGTAATATCTCCAACAATAAGTGCACCCAAGGCACCCAAGTGCACTCGACAAGGGTGTGCCCAACAAGTGTGTCCAATAGATGTGTGCCTAGTGGATGTGTGCCCAACTAGTGTGTCCCACAATTGCATTGTGTAGAAGTTTTTCCCTGAAGACACTTTTGTCATTTGTCGCAACCCTTAAGTGTGAAATGCCCGACTCCTTTAGGTTCTCATGTAGCCAAACACCCAAGTCTATAAAATCCATTTAAGTTGTTTATGCCAATCTTATTCGTCTTGCATCATACTTGTGGATCAGACAAGATCATCTACCATAACCCCCACTTTGTCTTTCCTCACCCAGTTCCCTACCAATATTTTCTTGGTGCATCCAACTAATGTGAGTTGCCAAGGTCTATGGTCCAATTTGAGCAAGGGCACCCAACATGTACATGGTGCACCTTGACATTGTGTAAGGACACCCAAAACCAACTCTTCTAACCATCAACCTTATGTTATGTCCATATGTGCTAGTCAATAATCATCAGGGTATTCATGCAACGAAAGTATCCAAATCCAATCAAAGCTAAGACCTTACACTACCCATCTCGTGATTAAAATTATTGGGCAAAGACGCCACAAAATGACTTTAATGAATGGATATGTTGTTAAGAAATATGATCTTAAAACTAAGTTGGATTTCTATTATGAATTATGTTTATACAAATATTTTACATATAAAACTTAAATTATACTTTTATAAGCCAAAGTGGCTCACAACTAATAAATCTACCTTGAAAATAAAGAATATAATGTGATGGAAGTACCTCTAAGGTGAATAAAGACTTGGGAGCATATGTCACAACACTTAATTCCTTATATATATGATGTCTTGAGACTACATGCAACCTTTTCCTCTATAATGATGTGTACATTGGAAAACTATGGAAGGATCTCCATCTCTTCCGTTACTAAAAGAAAATTTTGTGACGCTTAATTCTTTAAGCACAAGTTATGTTCCTTTCACACCTCAAGCTCACATGGGGAGGCATATCTGAGGCTCAAGTTTTTGGATAACCTTTCATCTTCCTTATTGTGGGAATTTTTAAGATATATTAGAATTTCGAGGTCTCTTAAAATGTATTATTGTTGGTATTGACATTTTCTTTTTCACTGGATTCATTGTTGCATTGAGAGTAGTGAGATGTTCTACAATATGGATTCATTGTTGCATCGAGAGTAGTGAGATGCTCTATAATCTTTATTGTTGCGCCGAGAGTAGCAAGATGCTCTACAACCCAGTATGGGGGAGATGTTGTCACGCTAGGGCTACCTTAGATAAGGTTACATTAAATTTTTTTATGATCGACTCAATTAAAAAAAATTAATAATATAAAAATAAAGTCGACTCAATTAAAACAAAACAATTACACAAACCATTACATATTACACAAATATATACTACTTAATTACATATGACAACATCTAAAATATTAATTCCTTCTTATTAAATGATAATTAAAAAAACTATATATTAAAAAATTTGATTCCTCTAAGTACTTATAGATTCAAATTTAAAACAAATCTAAACTGATTTTAAGTAGCTCTAAAACCTTTTTTGCACTACAATAATATTTGTATGTCCCATAATAAAATATTTTCTTTTCTTCTAACTCATATTTTCTTACCTACAAATTTAACATTTCAATGATCACAAATTTAGCATTTCAATAATTCCATTTAAAAATTTAGCATTTCAATGGTTCCATTTGCAAGATCCTATTACTCTTCATTCTAAAATGAATTTGCATTTCATTGTGAGGTACAAAACCATTCTCTTGTGAACTTGTAGATTATGTTTTATAGTCAATGTCATTACTTCCCTATCATCTTGATTGCATCAACGGTGCAACAAAATTGAGGCAATAACCATCTTGAAATTTTACAACTATTGTGCACCAATAAGAGTTGAAGGGAGTGAGAAAAAAATTATAACACTTGGATGTACTAACGATTCCTCTTCTTAGTCCATAATTTTAATAAACTATAAATATTTATACAAAACCATAAAAATTCATAATAAACCATGCACATTATTTAAAAAAAACATAAAATAACCACACCAATATTATAAACATTTATACAAAATCATAGGAGGCTCCTAGTATTTATAAATAAAAAAATCAACATTAAGTAACTATCCCAACATTTTAAATCTGTTAAAACTTCACCATGTCGTCAAACTGAACTCGCTTAAGTGAATTTATGACTAATTGTATTTCAACATTAATCAAAAACTAGCACAGCTTTGGTTGTTGAATATCAAAAGGTTTTGGTTGGTTTAGAAAATGAAACGCCCCCATAAAATAAAAGTCAAATCTGAATTTAGTCATATTGATATATTGATAAGTATTAAATGGTTAATATCTCCACTCTGTAACAAAACTTTAATCTTTGTTAATCACTAAGTGGCAATCATCTAACCATCATAGTAAATTTTAAATATGATCAAGTAAAAGTAAAAAAATAAACATGTAAATAGATGCCTTTATAATAGTGAGGAAGTTAGTGGCTGAAATCACAACCATTGATTTATTGCGACGATTAAGAATATTCCAACAATATTTAATCTTGTCCATACAAAACTGATTAAATACTAAAAATCTATTAAATATGCCCATTGTCAATAGATGTACGCCTTTAGAGACCAGTTTAACAATCGTGCCAATTTATAAATAGTTTAATTCATCAAATCTAATATAGTGTTATTGATCTATCTTCACCTGCTAGAGACATCCGTATTGGTGTGATATTATATGCTATCATGTGACTGGAAAAAGAGGTTTGGAATAGTTATTATTTCAGGATAAATCTCAGTTAGTTAACTGTTAAGTACCACCGGAATGTTTTTTCTCGTTTTCTCGTCCCAGACTGTGAAGTAAACTTTAAAGAGAAAACACAGACGTCCCACTTTGAATATAGAAAAAATGGAATGAAAGATAAGGAACTGAATGCCAATAATCAAATTGTATGTACAAAATTGTTATAACGCAAAGAGATAAAAAAGAGCCTACAAATCTATTAGATGAAAATATATCGCAGTGGAAGCCAGCCAGCCCGATCAAGTACTTTGAACTGCAGCAACGGAAGGGAAGAATCCATCCATCCACGTGGTTGTAGGTAAGTTTGACCCTACAGGCCAAGTAATACTAAATCTATGAATGGCGTCCATGAAAATTTGATAATCTTCAGAATTAATGAAGAACATAAGTGAGCAGCAATGCGACGAACATGAGAATGTAAGCAATTCCCTGGTCGATCGCCATTCCTGCATATAAATCACCACAACAACAAATCAATATTAATCAATCAGAACAACAAGTGGGTATAGTACGGGCTTTTCTAGAAATAAAAAGTGAGTTAATACTGATTATCATAAGTGATAACAAACTAACTGTCACAGGCAAATAGAAGGTGCTTGATATACACCCATGGAGGCCATCAGTGTTTTCCACTTTTCTTACCATTGCTCATGGGAGCTGGAGCAGGGGCTGAACTAATCTGAGCCTTCCCTCCAACTACGCCGGCCATGAAGAACAAAATGGGAATTAGTGCGCTCAAGAGAGCCACAGCTGCACCATCCATCTCACCCTAAAAATTTCAGAGTACAATGAATGCGATGAATTAGTTCTGCAGGTGCTGTAATTCCTGTT
>JASDQU010244768.1:6851-17048 GCA_032191745.1 Picea mariana | reverse complement strand
TGTATTGTGTGTCTTCTGTGTTTTGTTTCTGCATCTATTTTATTTTATTGCTCCGCGGTCCTGTTTTTCTAACATCACATAGTTGCAATGATCCACATCTCACAGGTTTGTAAGATGGAGAATGTCTCACATAGCTGAAATCATCAACAAAAGGCATCCACATGTAAGCCATACATTTCCATGTTATCATTGTACCCATTGCCCAGACATCCCTTACCACCTCATCCACTTACATGGCCTGGATTTGACTTCACCCAAAAACATCCCACATACAATGAGCACTAGCCTAATAGGACATCCTAGCATCCCCTCCAAACCTGGCTTGTAGAATAGCATAATGTCTTTGAGCACTTTTCCAGGAAAGGGGGTTTCATGCACATGCTTAAATAACTTCATGATTAGATTTGATTGACATTGTTATGATCCATGTGACTTATGAGCCCATGGAGGGCATACTTGTTGATGTTGTAGGGGAACACCCGATGGAAAGGTACACATGCGGATATGATTAGTTCAGACCTCCATATGGTTAAAATCCCACTAGATGGATGTTGAGACCCCAACCAGGGGCAGAGACAGATCAGGGGTTTGCGCCAGAGAGAGAGGAGGATGTTCCACCAGGGACATCCTGGCAGGCATGGACCCAGGGGGGTCTTTCCCTTTTCACCATGATGTAGGCCTTGGAAGGACCATAACGTCACCTAGCATTTTGGACACTTTGGAGGCAGTTGTGTGCCAAGTTCCACATGTGCCAGGATCCTAAGGCCCAAGGAAGCCTAACGTTTTTCTCTAGGAGGCCAACGTTTCCCTAAGAAGGCTTAATGTCACCCTAAAGGGGCATGAAATCATCTTTACAGCTTGATTTAGGATTTTATTATGACATTTAATGTAAAAACTGGATATTATGTGTAACTGGCCATGTCGACCTTTTTGACCTAATTCTGGTCATTGATATTATATAAATAATGGTCTTAACCCTTGTATTATTCATCATCTTTCACTCACACTTTTGAGGACTAAAATTTGCGCCCTCTCTAGGGTTACTTGGCTGAAATTTTAGGCCCACTTGTTGAGGAAGGCTAAATTTTGGATTATTTTGGCAAGTTTCTTGGTGGGAGTGTTCAACTAGGGTTTTACTTGATGATTCTTGATGTATGTAAGTGAAATTTCTGCAAATTCTTCTTAATTGAATGGTTATAGTCATTTTTATCTTGCATTTACATTAAGATTATGAAATTGCTTGTTTAAACCCTAGGAAATCTAGCACATGTTATTCTCCTAGCTTTAAAATCCTTCACCTACTAGATCTTGTCAAGAGGTCGATTTTCTTGAAGCATTTGCTAGGACCTTCCCATTGCAACACCCTAGTTTTATTTGCTTCATCTTAGCCATTTGTTTTTCTTCATCATTGAGTTAAAGAGGGAGGAAAATATACTAAGGCCTAGGGTTACCTACACCTTAGTAGCTAGTTTCCCCTATGGTTTGATAGTTGGAGCCTTGGGTTACCAACACTCCATCTATTTATCTCTCTTGTCTTTGACTCTCCTGCTATCATCATTTTCCTTCAACATTTGTTGCCATATCATTGACTCCATTTTCCCTAAAAGCACTAGTCTAAGTCTCCTTATTGAGTGATTGATCAAAACAACCATCAAAACCTATACTCTAATCTTTTCACTAACTACTTCTAACACTAGAATAGCCTAACCTACTAGCATTATTGTTTTTGTTACTAAAGTAAGCCACATCCATACATTGCAGCATTAAAATATTCTAAAAGAAATTGGAAAGGTTGATTAACTCATTGCCTTGTTTGATTCTAATAAATGCTAGTATTATGAAGTTAATGGTTGATTATTCTTTGTCATTTTGGAGTTGTTTCAAGGCAATTATTGTGAAGTATATCCTCATAAATATTGTTGTTATAATTTTTTGTTTACTTCATCATTATCAGCCAATTGATTTTATTGAGAAAGTATGTGGTTTTATGAAGTGCTAACCAGCAAGTTGCACTTGCAATATATACAGTTTCTTGTTGCTTTGTTACTAGTAGGTACATACTGATATATCATTTCTTCATTGGTTATAAACCCGAGAATTTCTGATCAATGGTGACTTGTGAGAGGGGATCTTTTAATAGCCATTTTGAACTTGCCTTCTCAAACCCCCAGGTCACCGTGGACATCTCCCATGGGCCTACAACCCTAAATAGAAAGAGGAATCCTATTGAGGTGACAATGATAGGATAACCTCAAGTTACGCCAATTTGCTTTCCTTTTACCTTCTCTTCAATCAAATTACAAATTGTGCAATAACATTTTGGCGCCATTGTCGGGGAACATTGAGTCAATATTCCTCAAACGAAACTTTTTCGGTAAGCCTTTATCCAAATAAATTTGCTTACAAGCTTACTTCGAAACTCCACTGAGGGTGATTCCCTCATTCATTTGATAATTTCAAGAAAATTTTCTGGCGACTCCACTAATGAAGAAGCCAACCATGACTTATCAATGGGACCCGAGAAACTTCAAACCTTTAGACATGAGTAAAATCTCGGGATACCCTCAACAAATGCCCCAGAAGAAAAACAAATGGCTCCCTAGATTCACTGGTAGTGATGGGGTTAGAGCCGACAATCACATGGATGGGTTTTGGGATTTCTTTCAACTTCACTCTATTAGTGATGATGCTGAAGATTTGGCAATTAAACTTTTCTCTGCCACTCTCCATGGCAATGCTAGGAAATGGTATGATGATCTCCCTGTTGCTAGCATCACATCTATGGACCAGTTAGAAGAAACCTTTCTCAAAAAATGGAGTATTAAATTGGAATATATCCAAATGTTACTGAAAAGACTCGAATATGTAAAACAAACTGAGAATGAGACAGTTAGGTATTTCCATGGTAGGTTTGAGAGATTGCTATATCAGATTCCTAGAAGGCATTATTCTGGAGACAAGTACCTCATGTATCTCTATACCAATGCACTCTTAGTGCATTTAGGGTTCCTCCTAAATAAAAAGGGGCCAAAAAAATCAACGATGCCTATTACATGGCCATGAAAATCGAGGATAATATCTCTTTGTCTAAGGGAAAACACATCTTCTCTCTACGAACCAAAGTTGATGACCCCGAAGGTATCCCAGACACTCTTAGTTTGGAGAGATAAGTTACCCTTGAGACCTTTACTGTTGATTTCCAAGAATAAGGAGAAAAAATCATTGACCAACAAGAGGATGAGGGGAAAGATATCGATGAGGTTTTCAATTCCCACAAGGAAGAGCAAAGGACTACTCATTTTTCTGCCAAGAATAATGAAGACGTAGTTGAGGAGCTAGAACCTGAACATGATGATGAAGTATCGATATGTGGTCCTCCCCCTGATGAAGCCATCCATGAGCCTTTCCCCCCTACACATGAAGAAGAGAATGAGGTTAGTCACTTTCCTTTTCAGGATATTGATAATGCATTTTTTTATGATTCAGAGAAGGAAGAAGAAATCGAATCCTCAGAAAAGGTAGATCTTCCTTGTTGTATAGTTGAAGATGTGGAAGAAAATATCCCATTTGATGTGAAGTTATCCAAATACTTGAAGCTCTTGCAAAAGAAGAAGAAATCAAGGTGAGTTACTTCCCTTTCCAAATTTTTAATGATTCTATATCTTATGATGTGGAAAGTGAAGAAGTGTTGGATGTTCTAACCCCTTCATGTTATGATGAAGATGATGACTTTGTTGATAATATTGATGAATTCATACATGTCGGGAAGCATAAATGGGATGTGATTGGATATGATGGGGATCCTATTTACAACATTGAGGGTCGTTTCCAAAAGTTTCCTTTACCTTTATCACATGAAGTTACTAATAAACTTGAAAATTGGAAACAAGGAGATGGTGTGATTACAAACCTGTTTCAGACACCCAAGGATGGCTAGGTGTTATATTCTCCTAATGAGTTTCGGTCATAACTTGAGGATTTTGATGATTATTCATTTGAGAACTTGGATTTATCCCATGAAGAATATTATCAACCACCATTGTGCTCAGATATTGATAACAGTAAGGACATCGTTTTCCTGAAGAAGGATCCTTGTGATAATGTTCTCCATCCACCTTCGATTACTTTATCTTGTTGTGTCATTAAAGGTGTAGTTGGGAAGCATGTATTTTGTATTAAGTTTCCTCTAAGGAAAACCCTAGAGTTCAAGGGTAGGTTGAATACCTCAAGAAGAAGTCCTTCATCTCAATCTTTCAGCTTTCCCATAAGAGTTTTCCAAACATATTCTAGGTCCTTTCCAGTCCTTTCCCGGGCTTCAGATTGTGAAGACATCCAAGGTAGTTGGTTTTCAAACCCTTTGAGTCAGTCTTCTGAGCCTTTGACTTTTCACAATCCCTTCCTGAAATGGATTGAGCACTTTCCTGAGAGAATGAATTGGAGCCATTTTTTCCCTCACACCTGCCTCCATGAGCTAGACCTTACGATTTTCGATGGTACAATACATTCTCTAACTCGTGTTATTTTTGTGCTTAACTTATCACTGTTTTGTTTTATGATGAAGCACAGAGGCAGGGATTGTGATACATTGATAGGATAGTTTCATTAGTTATTTGACTACACCTAGCATTCATCCAACGGGTAAATGGAGGTAAGTAGGTAGGCATTTGCATTCATTGTATATACCATTTGCATTTCATACTAGAATAGTTCATATTTCCATTTGTATATATGTTTTCTTTCATTTTCTGTACATATACGAAGGGAAAACTTAGAAATGAAGAGACATAAGCATCAGATCTGAACACAAAACTTGATAACAGAGTTTGTCCCTTGTGGAATACGTATCCAGGTCCTTCTCTCAAATGGGTAGGATCTTTCATTAACTCAGCAAAAGAATTTGGCAAATACTTGAATATACCTCATTCTAAAATCAAGTTGCAGAAATAATGCTCAGATAAGAAAAAAAACATCACCATTGGATTCGTGGCATTGAATTACCCAAAAATGACTGTATCCATGCTCTGATCCAACCCTAGTACTCCCAGGCCCAAGAGAAATCGTGTCTTTGTTTTTGTGCCCTCTGCACCAACAATTATGACAAAATCTACCTTGAAATATGTGTCAAATTGTACAGTATGGTCATGCACCTTCCCCCCGGCTCTGGTCTGAAATGCATTCTTAAATATTAAACGAGGCAGATATACCAAGGCACACCCATTGGGTTACCTACACGTTAGTAGCTAGTTTCCCCTAGGGTTTGATAGTTGGAGCCTTGGGTTACCAAAAATCCATCTATTCATCTCTCTTGTCTTTGAATCTCTAGCTATCATCATTTTTCTTCAACATTTTATGCCATATCATTGACTCCATTTTCCCTAAAAGCACTAGTCTAAGTCTCCTTATTGAGTGATTGATCAAAACAACCATCAAAACCTGTACTCTAATATTTTCACTAACTACTTCTAACACTAGAATAGCCTAACCTACTAACATTATTGCTGCTATTACTAAAGTAATCTACAACCATACATTGCAGCATTAAAATCTTCTAAAAGAAATTGGAAAGGTTGATTAATGCATTGCCTTGATTGCTTCTAATAAATGCTAGTATTATGAAGTTAATGGTTGATTATTCTTTGTCATTTTGAAGCTATTTCAAGGCAATTATTGTGAAGTATTTCCTCATAAATATTTTTGTTATAATTTTCTATTTACTTCATCATTATGACCCAGTTGTTTTTATTGAGAAAGTATGTGGTGTTATGAAGTGCTAACTAGCAAGTTGCACTTGAAATATATACAGTTTCTTTTTACTTTGTTCCAGGTAGGTACATCTTGATATATCATTTATTCATTAGTTATAAACCCGAGACTTTATGATCAGTGGTGACTTGTGAGAGGGGATATTTTAATAGCCATTTTGACCTTTCCTTCTCAAACCCCCAGGTCATCGGGGACGTCTCTGATGGGCCTGTTATCCCCAACTTTTAGGGATAACTAGGAGATCATGTCTCGAGGCCCATAGGTCCTAGACATGGAGTACCAAGAGCTGAATCAACTTTAGAATGGTCCTGAAGGACCCATCTTTTCTCCCATTCAGTGCCTCTACTTTGTCAGCAGCAGCATCATCCATCACCTTCGGCATGGTCCTGTGTCAAAGATGGTTCTTGCTCCATGAGGTAGTGAGTCCGAGTATCATGGTATGCATCACTATGATCTTCAAAACCTTTGAATATGTGCATCGAATTCGTTTGTTTCTAACAAATGCTTGGATCTTATACTTGTCCACTTGACCATGTCTGGGGGGAATGACAGGATGTACTAGTAAGCCTGTACCCATAGGTTTTGGTTTGCCACTAGGGGGATTTTTGGATATTCATCATTCGCTCCTGTCATATTATCACTTTTTTATCTTTCTTCCCACTCATCTTTCCCTCTACACTTGTCCAGGCATTAGGTTGGCCATTCATTTGGGGGTTTCACCTTTCCTTGTGGGAAGAAGGGGCTAAAGGCCCAGAAGGTAAAAGGAAGTTGGAAAAAGATAAAATCCTAAATAAACCTCGAGATGCTTCGTCCAAGGATCCCCAAGAAAGAGGCAAATGGCTTCTCAACAAGAAACAAGAGGGACCCGGTAAAAACAATAAAAAACAAGACCTAGTCAGAGGATGGGGGGTCTCATCACAAGCCATCCCATTAGTTCCATGGGTACCTAGCAGTTGGTTACCATGCTAGGGTAGCGACTCTTGGTTGCATGGCCAAGAGAAAGGGAATCTCATCATGAGCCAACCTTCTCATTTCTGTGAAAGTACTTGTGGGTAACGCAACCACCACTGGTCACCACGCCAGGGCAATGTCCCATGATTAGCCTCTTGAAAAAAAAGCAATAAGAATAAAGAATAAAGGGCATGAATGGTCTTGGAAAAACTTGCATCCAGGACAAGTGTAGCTCGCCTTCTACAAAGGCACCCACAGGTAAAGACTTGCATTATATTGCTATCATTGTACCCTTGTCAGGACATCCCTTATCCACATCACCCACTTACATGTCTTAGATGTAGTCTTTCCAGGAAATTTCCTTTTCTAGTGGACACCAGCCCAATAGGACACTCTTTCACTTTCCCCAAACTTGTATTGCAAACTTGTATAATTTCTTTGAGCATTTAACTGGGGTAATAAGGGATTTATGCACATGTTTAATAATATTGATGATGAGATTTGATTGACATTGCTATGATCCCTATGACTTATGAGCCCATGGAGAGCGTAGGTGTTGATGTTCTGGATCATGCCCGACAGACAAGTACCATGTTGGATAGGTACACATGGGGAGATGATCAGTTCGGACCTCCATGGGGATAAAGATCCCACCTGATGGTTGTTGAGACCCCAGCAGGGGGCAGAGGCAAGACAGAGGCAAGACGTCTCGCAGAGGCACACCGACAGAGCCTGACCTTGGGGGGTTGTGCCCTTTTCAGTGGAACATTGGCCTTGCAAGGTCTAGGACGTCACCCTTCATGGCCATGTCGTCACCTAGCAGCATGGACATTTTGGGAGACACCTGGGGCAGTTTTGGCACATGTGGCAGGTTGGAGAAGCCCAAGGAGGGCTAACGTTTTTCTCCAGGATGTTTCATTTTCCCTAGAAGGGGCTAACGTCACCCTAAAAGGGGCATGATGTCTCTCTATTGCTTGATTAGGTTTTAATTTTAAGAATTTAATGTAAAACAGTATGATTTTGGTATTTTGGCCTTGTCGTCCTTTTTATGACCTAAAAAGTAATTAAGGTCATTGATATACTATATATTAAGGGTTTTAACGTTCATTTTTATCATCATCTTTCACTCACTCATTAGTGAGGTCTGAAATTGGCACCACTCTTGGAGTTCTTGGCTGAAATTGTGAGGCGCACTTGTTGAAGGAAGTCTTTTATTGGCATTTTTGGCATTTCTCTTGGTGGAAGGTGTTACAACTAGGGTTTTCTACTTGATTTTTTGGTTAAATGTAAGTGAATTTCTGAAAAACTTCTTAATTGAATGGTTGTAGTATTGTTTTTCTTGCATTTCTTGTTATAATTTGCTGAATAAACCCTAGGTGATAAGCACACATTGAAGGTCCTTGTCTCATGTCCCTATCAAGGTTTTAAGCCATTTGTTGAAGTGAGATAGATCCTTTCCTTAGCAACACTCTATGATTCATCTTCCATGCTAACCATTTTGTTCTTATTGAAGCTAAGAAGGAGAAAATGCATCAAGGCCTAGTCTCTGATGCAGGAGCATCTCTCCATGTCAGCCAACCAGCCAGCCAACCACGTCGAGCGCACGCATTCAATGCTGAAGAGAGGCATAGCCCTCATCTTTTATTTTGAATTGAATGTAATTAAATGTTTAAGTTGTTGAGCTCTGAAGCTGTGCCTTTGCGCAGGCTGTAGATAGGATAGGCATTTAATTTTTGTAAGGTTGAGATCTAGATCCAGATGCTAGACTAGACAGCCCATTCAATGTAATTGAATAGGGTAGGTAGATTGGAGGGAAGAGATCGAAGAGCCCCCTCAGGTAAAAGAGATTTTTTAGGATATCATTTTGTGGAAGTGAAGAGGTGGATACAATAGAGGATCTGCGAGTAGAGAGTAGAAGAGAAGAGCCGAGACCTTGCTACAAGCCGTGCTCAGGAATACCTTGTACAAACAGGCATTTGCCATTTTAATACAAACAGAAGCAATTTTTCCTTCATGTATTTATGTGTTGAATGAATGTCTGTGAGTGTTCTTATATGTTGTAGATGTATGTTGTTGGGTTGCATTTGCAGGAGTGTGTCTGATTTCAGGTGAAGGTCTTTGAGGCTTCATACCAGGAGGGTGTGACAGAACACTGTGGGTTCTGATAGCCGTGCATAGAGGTTGCACTTCTGAACTCATTCAGACAAAGATGTGTTGCGACACAAGGTTGTTGAACACCTTGGAGGCAAGGCTGTGTTGGAGAGACACAGTTGCAAACAAAATCTCTGAGGAGTTCTGTAGAGCTCTGCCAAGAGGGCATTGAGCATATGCACAGTGGTGCATTTGGAGGAACTCTGTTGTGAGTTCAAGAAGAACCAGAATCACTAAGGATTCTGAGAGCTCTACCAGGTCGGCATTGAGCGGGTGCATAGGTGCACGAGAGGACAGAACTGCTGGAAGTTCTGAGAGAGGATACTCTGCCAGGTGGGAATTGAGTAAGTGTGCAGACAGGCACAGGGAGAAGAGAACTCTTTTGAGTTCTGTGATTTGAAGAAGAGTCCACTTAGGGATCTTCACAGGGTTGTTGAACACCCTGCAGACTGAGCAAGAAGTTGCTTGAGTGAAGGATAGCTAGGAGGGCATCCAAACATTCTCCATCTGAGGGAGAAGAAAGAAAAACAAAATCCCGTAGGGGTCTAAGTGTGTGAGAAGCTCAGGAGAGACAACACTGTGTGTGCATAAAGACTCTGCAGAGGTGCAGAAGTCCAAGAATCCCTTGGGGATTCGGAAGTGAAAGCTCGAGAGGAACAACGTTATTGAGAGCGTAGGCGAGGAATCAAATTCGTACAGCTTGCAGAGGAAAAAGAGGACAAAGGTTGAGGCCTTTGAGTTTGGTGAATTCTCCCAAGGCTGGGAAGAAAGCGCGGCAGCTCAGGAGGGAGCAACATCAACCGTTGAGTCAGCCAAAGAGATCTGGACCATTGAAGATTCCACGTCCAGGAGAGAATAGGAGAAGCCTACAGAAGGGGGAGATCGACAGCCGTTGGATCTCTTTCAGAAATCCCGTCAGCCATCAGATCGGACAGGAGGTGCATGGGGTTTAACCCTTCTCATGCTAGGCAGAAGTCCTAACAGGTATCGAGATATCGGTGTTCATGAAATTGGAAATCTCGAGGACAAGAGATCAAGAATTTCTATAGGAAAAGTCCCAGGAATGATATGAACCGTCCATTTGTGGAGACATGTGGCGTAGATCGAGTGACCCATCGGTATATCGACTACCAGGGTTTTGAGTTGACAGAGGATTCTGTCATCAGGGTAGCGAAAGTCCTGAAATCGTGAGAAGCGATCAGGACCGTCCATCATAGGAGGACGCATGGAGGAGATCAGAGCACTCGAGATATTTCCCGAATGGAAGGTCGTCCATCGACATTTTAGGAATCAGGATATCGGGAATCTTGTGGACACAAAGTTTATGCATTT
>JASDQU010244767.1:40491-51825 GCA_032191745.1 Picea mariana | reverse complement strand
AGCCAATTACACAGGCAAGCAATGGCAGGCTCACCCTGTTGATATACACAAAAAGTAGGGTCATTGGAAAAGAGTAGATGCAAAAGCAGGCCAGATCACAGTGGTTCCCTCCTTCGGGAAGAATTCGAGAAGTGCACCTCAGGTGCACAACTATGAAGCCAATTTCATCGATATGGAGCCAAACTCTCTCATGCTTCCTCAATACATGGATGCACATTGGTACATGTACACGCATGAAGATTTGATTAACACTAACAAAACGCGGATATTCTGCCTCATTAACCTCTTTCATTAATGAAAATCGGGTGCCTTGTTATGTAGATCGAATGGCTTCTCAGCCTCCTCAGAGCCGCCTTGATGCTTCTTTGATGCCCAAGGCCAAGAGAGGAAATACTCACTTATCTGCTCTTTCCCCATATAAACTATGGCCCCTTTCTAACAGAGACCCATCTTAATCTTGAGAATCTATTATGTGTAAGATTCTTTGGCGTGTCAATGCCAATGTATTTTTGGATATAGGAGAGGGATGAATTCATAATGACTCATCACAAATGATGTACCTCACCCACACGATGTACAGGAACTAAACAAGCATCAGAATTTAATTAAAATCGATAGCAAAAATGTTATTCTCGGACGTAACTTACACCAAATCCTGCTGCAAGTGTTTCTCGTCTGAAACCAGAGAACACAATCGGTGGGTCTTGTCCACCTCCAATATAATACGACTTCCACACCACAAATATTATAAAAGCAATTAGCGCCAATTCATCTGATCAAACTAATATTGATATCCAATTATAAAAACAATTATAGTCATTTCATGTGATGAAGCGAAAATGGGCAGTACATTGAAGCCGATTCTGAGTCATACCCTCCCTTGGGAAGACAAGGGCTGGTGATTGCATTTACAAGACACAAATGTGTAAGTTTGATCCTGATTTGAATGGCTCATTTTTCTAAATGTTTTTCTTTCTTTTTACCTGGGCCCTTCTATTAGGGAGTGAGGCCCAAACCTGCTCTGATACCATGTTGTTGTTCTTCATATAAGATATGATAAGATCTATATTCAATTACAATGATGAGTGTTCCATATATAGGGAACATAAGGTGACCATCCATGAAAGGATGCGTCCCTTGAATAATCAATAACTATTTATTATTATTATCATTTACTTATTATATACTAAATTTAATAATCAATAATAATTATATTATTAATTATTATCTTTAGAGAATGTCTTCCCGATGTTGTCCAAACATCAACAATTACAACTAGCGAGGAAAAATAAAAAAATTAGCCAACACAAATGAAGGTAATATTATTGTTGTAGTTTCAGATAATGAGGTTTTATTTATTGTTTTAATCGAAGATGCATGTTTATATACCTCTAGTTGTAGCATTGATTGAATTCTTGACTCTGGGGCATCTCACCATGTAACCCCAAACAAAGATAATTTTGTTTCATATAATTTTGTTGATTATAGTAAAGTGCACTTGGGAAACAATCACTTTTGCAACATTGTTGGAGTGGGAGATGTCCAGATCAAGACAAGGGACGAACAGCATATCTTATTGAAACATGTTAGGCACGTTCCAGAGATGCACATGGGTTTGATCTCTGTAGGATGATTGGATAATGAATCTTGTTCCACAAGTTTTGGAAAGAGCGGCTGGAAAATTAGTAAAATGGTGTTGATCATGGCTAGAGGATCCAAGACATGAACATTGTATACATTAATAGCAATAGCAGATAAATCAAATGTCGTCGTTGTTGAAAAATAAGAAATCTCACCAAATTTGTGGCATAAGCGTCTGAGTCACATGAGCAAGAAGGGCCTTAAAATTATCGCTGGTAAAAATCTGTTTCCAAGTTTGAAATCCTATAATCTTGACCTTTATGAGCATTGCATATATGGTAGGCAACAAAGGATTTCATTTATTAGAAGTGGTCATTAACGAAATTTTTTTTTGTTAGAATTGAAACATTATGATGTGTTTGGGCTAGTAAACATCAAGTCATTAAGAGAAGCCTCATACTTCGTCACATTTATAGATGATGCATCTAGGAATTTTTGAGCCTACCCTATGCAAAACAAAGGTGAGGTATTTGAGATATTTCAAAAGTTTCATGTTGTTGTTGAAAGAGAAATTAATAAATTGCTCAAGTGTTTGAGAACATATAACAATGGAGAATATTTCTCCACCGCATTCAAAAAGTATTGTAACTGTTTGGAACAAATCATGAGAAGACTATCCCTCTTACTCCTCAACAAAATGGTATTGTAGAAAGAATGAGTTGTACTATCATAGAGAAGGTGAGGAGTATGTTGTCAAATTCTGATTTGGAAAAACATTTTTTGGTAGAAGCAGTAAAGATAGTTTGTTATCTCATAAATTGATCTCTTACTACAACTTTGGATGGCGGCACTCCCAAAGAAGTTTGTATGGTAAAAAGGTAAATTATTCTCATCTAAAAATATTTGGATGTAAAACATTTGTGCATATTCCCAAAGAAAATAGAACTAAGCTAGAAGATAAATCCATGAAGTGTATTTTTCTGGGATATGCGGATGGTGAGTTTGGTTACTGATTTTGAGATCCAGTTAAAAATAAAGTTATTAGAAGCATGGATGTCATATTTAATGAACTAGAGATGTTTAAGAATCCTGCAAGTAATATGGAGGTCAATAAACTTGTTGACAAGTTTGTTGAATAACAAATTGATATTCCACTGTTGCAAGAAAATCAGCAACATATTCAAGAGCAAGTTGAACAACAAATGGAAGATGATGAATAACAACAAGAAGAAATTGTACAACAACCATTACAAGAATTCCAACTTAAAAATATACCACCACAATTGGCCCGCAGATCTACTAGGCCTCACAAGCCTTCACAAAGGTATCCTCCCTCAAATTATATTTTATTATATCATGAAGGTGAACCTAATTGTTTTTAGGAAGCTTGTAAAGTTGAGAACAACAAAGAATGGAAGAAAGCAATGGAGGATGAAATGGGGTCCTTGTTGGAAAAAAAAATTGGGAATTGGTAAAGCTTCCAAAAGGAAGAAAAACCCTACATAACGAATGAGTGTACAAAATTAGGCATGAGGGAGAAGGGAAAAAGGAAAAATACAAGACAAGGTTGGTGGTGAAAAAATTTGCTCAAAAGGAAGGTATTGACTTTACCAAAATATTTTCAAATGCTATTAAAAGTTCATCCATTAGAACTATTATTGGTCTTGTTGTTGCCTTATATTTGGAATGTGAACAATTAGATGTAAAGACAACCTTCCTTCATGGTGAATTAGAAGAATAATTTTTTATGGAGCAACCGAAATGTTTCAAAATAAAAGGTAAAGAAAACTTGGTTTGTAGGTTGAAAAAGAGCCTCCATGGATTGAAGCAGACACCTTGCCAATGGATGGCATGTTAGTTATTGGACATGATAAGAATATGATTAACAAGTTGAATAAGGATTTGGGTAGCCAGTTTGCAATGAAATATTTGGGTCCAACACAAAAAATATTGGGCATGAAGATTATACGTGATAGAAAGGAGAAAAACATGTGGTTGTCACAAGAAAAATATATTGAAGAAGTGCTTGATAGGTTCAATATGAAGGATGCCAAGCCAGTTGGTATACCCCTTGCATCCCACTTCAAATTGAGTGCTTAGTTGTTCCCTTGGGATGACAAGGCAAAGGAGGAAATGAGTATAATTCCTTATGCTTCAACAGTTCGTAGCTTGATGTATGCCATGGTATGTACTCGACAAAATATTGCACATTCAGTGGGAGTAGTGAGCAGGTTCCTTGCAAATCCAGGCAAACAACATTGGCAAGTGGTAAAGTGGATTTTGAGGTATTTCAAGGGTACTAGTCATTATTGTTTATGCTTTGGTAATAATGGTGTTGTGTTTGAAGGTTTTATAGATGCAAATATGTTTGGAGATGTGGACACTAGAAAGTCCACCTCTAGTTATTTATATAATTTTTTTGGTGTAACAAAGTCTTAGGTGTCTAGACTGCAAAAAGTAATATCCCTCTCCACAAAAGAGGCATAATACATAGTTGCAACAAAAGATTTCAAAGATATGTTGTGGATGCAGTGATTCCTATAAGAGATAGGAATAAAACAAGACAAATATGTGTTGAATTGTGACAGTAAGAGAGCCATTCATTTAGCAAAAAATCCAACATATCATTCAAAGACCAAGCACATTGACATTAGGTACTATTGAATTCGTAATCCAAATTTATAAATAGAATGAAATGAAATACATATGTGTAGCAAATAAATACAAAGAGGTACAATAAAATTTGACCTCTATTAATAAAAAGAATATGTAAAAATGCAAATTAAAACAAACTTGTTTGAATGGTGGCAACTTATCTCTGAGAAGATATGTGATGGCTATGCTCATTCGCAAGAAGATGGTTACAATGAGGCTCCAAAGGCATTTTTAACATAAAGAATAAATGAGAAAACCATAAACATCCAAAAAATTAACCCTAGGAGTGAAGCGTCAAAATCATGTGGGTCCCGATGGGGTAAGTTGGTACGTCAACTTCCTGGGGTCGTAAATTTTTCATACGATCTTCATTTTAGGTGCACAATAGTTCATTGGAAAGAACTATCCAAGGAATACACATTTTTCCATCACATTGTGGCTATAGACTACATTGTGACAGTGCCACACCCAAAAAATGTTGTTTAGGGCCTCAAAACGATCCCAGAAGTTTAGGACTCGAAAAACCAGGAAAAAACTACCACAATGAAAATTGTTCTTTGAGCCAGTGGAATAGATGGGTGGCCACCGATATCCACCTAGATAATTCCTCCCCCCTTATGAAGCAATGGTACCCATTGCGTTGATTTCCCCCATCTGATGGGGAAACTTCTGCTAAACTTGGCCCTAGGTGAACAACTTTCCTTGGTGCAAGAGCTACCCTCCTTTGACAACCCGATAAAGATGGATCCTCTGTTGTTGAGTGCCCTTAATCTGAGTGTCCTTGATCTGATCAATGTAAACATGTTCCATGCAATCACGGTTGAGCTATGTCGATGTCAATTGCTCTACAATATTTGATGTGTCTAATAATGGTGGGAAGTATGGCCGAAGAAGGTCCACATTGAACATGGGGTGCAGGCCAAGGAAGGGGGAATACTTAGCTCAAAATAATTGTCACCCACAACCTTGGTGATGGTGTAAGGTCCATAGTGAAGTGGACAAAGATTTTGATGGGGCCCTGTAAGGTGCTCTTTCTAGAAATTCAACCAAACCTTGTCTCCCACCTAAAACTTGTGCAAGATCCGGTGTTGATCATGGCACTTTTTGTACTTGAGATTGGATTTCTGTAAAATATCATGGACCTGTTGTTGGATGTGACAAATTCGTTCAATAAACTTAGTTTCTTTTTCGGCTTCAGATTGAGCATGGGATGATTCTTCCTGTGTGGATGCAAGGGGTAGTGTGACATCAATGGGACCCAATGGTTTCAATCCCAACCCCACTTGAAAGGGACTGTGGCTGGTTGAGCTATGAAGGAATTTGTTATAGTTGTGTTCAACATAGGGGAGACTGTCATCCTATGTGTGAAGATGTTTGGAGTTGTACATGCACAAGATATGCACGATCATTCTGTTGACGACCTATGTCTGGCCATCAGTTTGGGGGTGGAAAACAATGGATTTGGTGAGTTTGGTGTCCAACAATGACCAGAGGCTAGACCAGAATGTGTTGAGGAACTTGGTGTCCTGATATGATATGATGGTTTGTGGTATTTTGAATCATACTCGCACTCATTCAAAGAAGAGCTTGGTAGTGGCCTCCATTGTGATATTGTTCTTACAGGCTATGAGGATGGCCATCTTAGAAAACCGATCAACCACCACAAAAACATAGTCATTTCTTTGCTTGGCTGAAGGAAGGCCCAACATGTAGTCCATTGAGATGGATTCCCATGGCATGTCGGGAGTAGGCAGAGGGGTGTACAGACCTTACTTCTTAGTGGTTGGTTTGATAATGGCGCAAGTAGGGTAGGACATGATATACTTGTTGACATCCTGTCGAATTTTTGACCAGTAGAAATTATTTTGTAGTAAAACCACATTCTTTTCCATGCCAAAATGTCTTGCCATTCAACTGTAGTGAGCTTCCCAAATAAGCTTCGCACACTCGCTTGAAGGAACACAGAGGTGGCCCAAATGGCATAACATTGTGTCCTAAATATGAAATTCAATGACAATCACACCTATGTGTAGAATATGGTAAGTGGTAGCCAAGTCAGGGTCGCTCCTTTAAAGTTGGGGCCACTTGGATGCCTCATTGCCATAGGAGTGGAGCACCATGGTTAAGGCTACAACTGGAGGTCGACTGAGGCAGCCATTGAAATGATTGGTGCTCCCTGTCTTATATTTGATGTTGGGATGGAACTACTACAAGTATGTGGGCCACTTTTGATGGAAGTCATTTTGTAATTTACCTTGTGTCTGCATGAACTGTAGATGCTTGTGATTAGTGTGGATGAATGTCTCCTTCCCAAGAATGTAGTGCTTCCATTTTCGACAATATTGTATGATGAAATACATTTATTTGTCATAAATGGGGTACTTACGGATGACATATGATGGTGTATCACTATGATATGCCACTGGATGACCATGCTGAGTGAGGACTACTCCAACAACATAGTCTGAAGCATCGGTCTCAGTCTCAAAAGGTTTTTTCATATCAGGTAAAGAGAGTATTGGAGCTGAGCACAAGCAATGTTTCAAATCATCGAATTCTTTCTACTGTGAGTTCCCCCATGAAATTTTCCTTGCCACCACCCTTGGTCACTTGAATGAGGGCCCATGCAATATGGGAGAATCCCAACACAAACTTACGATAGAAGTTGGAAAGTATTAAGAAACTCTGAAGCTCGATTAGTTTGGTTGGGGCTGGCTAGTCATGAATGACTTGGATCTTGGCTAGATCCACATGCACACCATGCTCATCAACAATGTAGTCTAGGTATTGGACCTTGTTCATGCCGAAGGAGCATTTTTCCAAATTAGCATATAACTTGTGTTGTCATAGAGTGTGAAGGACCTGCTGAATATGTTGCAAGTGTTCTACTCAATTTTTGTTGAAGATGAGGATGCCATCCAGATATAACACCACAAAGGAATTGGTGAAGGGCCGCAATATATCATGCATCAATGTCATGAAATTTGCTAGAGAATTTTTCAAACCAAAGGGCATGACTAGCCATTCGAAAATACCTTTAAACTTGAAAGCAGTCTTCCATATATCAACATGTTCTATTGGGACCTGGTGGTAGCCATAATTCAGGTCAATCTTGCTGAAAAAAATGGCTCCCTTGAGTTGGTCAAAAAGGTCGTCAATTCGGAGAATTGGGTACTAGTTCCTAATGGTGATTTTTCTTAGGGCCCTGTAATCAATGAAGAGTCGCCAAGTCCCATCTTTCTTATGTATGAGTACAATTTGGCTCCCACAGGGTGAGGATCTGGGTCGGATGTGCCCCTTTAGAAGCAGCTCTTGAATCTGTCGCTTAATTTCCTCATTTTCCATCAGAGAGCGGTGATAGATTGGCCCATTGGTTAGAGGTGCATCAAGGGTTAGATCGATTGAATGCTTGATCTGACAGTGTCATGACACCTTGGTGGGTGAGGAGAATATGTCATTGTATTCTTCCATGATATTTTCCACTTGCTTATGTTGCATGGAGAGGCCTTGTGCAGAGGCCATGGATCTGGCTAAGACCTTTTGTTCACTTTGAGAGAGAATCATGAAAAAAATAAATTTCCCGATCTTGGAAATAACCTTCCTGCATTGATTAGCAAAGATAAAAGAAGTAGCGGTAGGTGGAGCTACCTATGGTATCCTGTACAATTGTCTACCCAAAGTAATAATAACAATGTGAGGTGTAGACTCATATACAGTATGTCATTTCCAAAAATATGCTTGGCCTAAAATAACATCACAAACTTTAAGGGAGGTAATATCACACAATACCTCATCCTTGAAGGGATTGATGTCATAGGGAAGACGAAATTGTTGGCTGACATGGAGGTATCTTCCTTGGTAGATCCACCAAATGGTGTAGGGTTGTGGGTGTGGTTTCGTTGACAGGTTCAACTGCTTAACGACCTCTGCTGAGATCATGTTCTTTTGAATTCCGCTGTCAACAATGGAATGCAGTGGAGCACCCTTTACCCACATTTGTGAGTGAAAAATGTGTTCTCCTTCCTCTGGTTCACTTGGTTGGACCCTAGTGGTAGCAATAGTGGCACTGAGTTCTGCATCAGTTATCCACTTCCCTATGTCTGGATCTGATTCAGAGTCGAAACTTTCCTATGACTCTGAGGGTTTCATCTCAGCCACCAATGACTGCTTCGACAGACATTCATCGATGTTATGCCAGGGGATTTTATGGAATTCACACCACTTCCCAGTGTCTTTCTTTGTCTTCTCATTACCCTTCTTTGTTTGCGGCTTGGACTGGTTTTCCTAAGGGGGTCCATCCTTTCTCTGGCCTTTGTTATGTGGGTTGGGACCGCCTTTTTTATGTGGGTTGGGATTGCCTTTTCTCTACTTTTTTTGTGAGGAAATTGCATACCCAAACCCCCTCTTCTTTTGTTTAATTTTTTGCTTGATTTTGACAACATATCGATATGCCGCACCAAATGACAAGATGTCTAGAAACTCCATTTATGTTTGGATGTATCTATGTAGATGACCATGGTACTTGAGCACCAGATGTCATTCTAAGTCCTTGATACCCAACTTGGTGCGCAAGGTATGGAAGATATTTGTGAAATATGGTGTTGTCTGGTCCCTTTCCTGTCACAGTGTGGTCCATCTTGTATATTGGTCATCGCGGATTCCAATAGGGTAGTATTGTTTCTTAATAACATCCATGAAAGAATCCCAAGTGGAGGAAACCAAAAATATTACAGATTCCTCAGTGACCCTTTGCTCACAATAAGTTTCCCACCAATCCTTGACATGGGGGACAACCTTAAGGAGAACAAAGGTAATCTTTTCCCTATCAGAAAAATTATGGACCAAAAAATACCCTTCTAGAATATTCAACCATTTATCTACAACATCTGCATATATCTCGTCGTCAAATAGGGGGATATCAAAATTGACTTGTACCTTGAAGGGGGTAGTGTGGCCACTTGATGAAGATCCATTGCCTGTTGGCAGTTGTTGAAGGATCTGTGCAAAGTTATCCATCACCTTGTTCCTTTGCCGCACGAGGGATTCCTTAAGCAATAGTTTAAAAGGATCTCAAGCTCCATCATCTCTTTATTCTTCTGCCATGGGAGGCCATCGTAATAATCATGGACATTCTTGCAAGGGCTCAACCACTTCGAGTCCCAACTCCTTGTAAGTTGACCTCGTTGGAGACATGCATAGAGAAACAAATAAAGAGACTCTGATACCACTAATCCAGATTTATAAATGGAACGAAATGGAATATAGATGTATAACAAAGAAATACATAAAGGTGCAATAAAATTTGACTTCTATTAATAAAGAAAATATGTTGAAACTGTAAAAATGCAGACTGGAACAAACTTGCTCGATTGGTGGCAACTTATCTCTAAGAAGAGATGTGACGACTACGTTAATTCACAAGAAGATGGTTACAATGATTCTCCAAAGGCCTTTTTAATATAAATAATAAATGATAAAACCCTAAACATCCAAAAACCTAACCCTAGGAGATGAAGCGCCAAAAGTCATGTGGGCCCCGATGGGGTAAGTTGGTACATCAACTTCCCAGGGTCATAAATTTTGCATACGATCTTCGTTTTAGGTGCATGATAGCTTGTTGGAAAGAATTATCCGAGGACTACACATATTTTCATCACACTATGGATAAATCCTATAGTGTGACAGTTCCACACCCAGAAAACGTTGTTTAGGGCCTCAAAACGATACCAAAAGTTTAGGACCCCAAAAACTAGGAAAAAACTGCCACAATGAAAATTGTTCTTTGAGCCAGTGGAGTAGGTGGGTGGCCATCGATATCCACCTGGATCAATTTGGCAGGTATTGGAGGAAGGAAATTTTAACTTGTAAAATATCCATACAAATGAGAACCATGTTGATATGTGTATCGCAATTCTGCCAAGAGACAAGTAAACATTATGTCAAAGCTTAGTAGGCCTAGGGGTGATTTGATGAGCAGGGTTGGGAAATGATCAACATAAAAGAGTTCATCTTCAACTGCATTTTTTTTATCTAGGAGCCTTCATTTAGCTTCAAGTGGGAGAATGTTAATTGTGAAGTGAAATTCATCTTCCTGAAATCGTTGTTTTCAGCTACCACAACCATCAAAGTTAAACTAGTAGTTAAGAAATTAAATACATAACTTTCCAGTGTGCTCAGGAATGAATGTAACCCATTAATTTACTATGGATAATTCTGAATCTTCGAAAACTCTAGATGCCCATAATCAAAGCTATAAATATGTACAAATCCTTTCATCGGCATGTTGCAATGAACAATTTAATGATAAAATCAATTATGGGCATTTCCTGTTGGTTTTTATCCATTTCCTTTGTTTCTCTATGCGTGTTTTATTGTGTAGAGAATTATGAATGAGAAATACTAGGATATTTCAAAATCCTGATCTCTGATTGCAAGGTGAGTAAAACCATTCCAGATTTGTTTGTGTGTATTGCAGGACAAGTAGTAAAGTGAGCAATTTCAGGTCATGTGAGTAAGTTATCTCCATTTTCTAGGTGATTTAAAAGAATCCCACACTCTGATTTCCAGGTGATTGATCCGGGTGGATATTGGTGGCCACCCACCTTTTCCAACTAGTTCAAAACAGTTTTCTGGCAATTTTGGTAATTTACTTTTTTTTAGCAGTTTTTTACTTCCTGGGCCATTTTGAGGGCCTAAATGAAGGTTTTTCGGGATTGAGATTCTCAATGATAGCCATGGAGTTTAATTGAGCCCCAAAAATGAATCTCCTTGATTATACCTTTCCAACGAGCTATCGTGCGCCCCAAACAGAGATTGTATGCCAAAGTTACGCCCCCGGGAAGTTGATACACCAAACTACCCAAAACAGGGTCCACAAAACTGTTGGCTTTTCATCTTCCAGGGTTAGGGTTTGGATTTTATTTATGATAAAAAGGCCTTTGGAGCCTCGTTGTAAAATCATCTTCTTGTGAATGTGAGTATCTGTCACATCTCTTCTCAGAGATAAGTTGCCACCATTCTAGCGAGTCTTTCACTCTGTATTTTTACAGTCTTTGTACATTTTCACTCATTAATAGAAAATTGTGTATTATTGTATCT
>JASDQU010244767.1:28276-40471 GCA_032191745.1 Picea mariana | reverse complement strand
ATGATAAAAAGGCCTTTGGAGCCTCGTTGTAAAATCATCTTCTTGTGAATGTGAGTATCTGTCACATCTCTTCTCAGAGATAAGTTGCCACCATTCTAGCGAGTCTTTCACTCTGTATTTTTACAGTCTTTGTACATTTTCACTCATTAATAGAAAATTGTGTATTATTGTATCTCTGTGTTTATGGTTGCATCTCTGATAAATTTATGTTATATTATTGGATATCCAAGATATCTCTGTGCATTTCTTTATTATATCTCCGCTCTCATTTCGTGTCGAAAATAATCCAGATCAATGGTATCAGAGAAGGCTCCTCTTGATTGTTTTTTAGTGCATGTTGCCAACGAGGTCCGAGTATAGCAAGTTGGGTCTTGAGCTTATCTCTCTTGAGGAAAATCTCTCTCGCCCGCCCAAGAATCCCTCCATGGTGGAAGAAAATAAAAATGACATACCAAACGATTCTATTAATCTGTTGCTTGAGCAAGCTCTCACGCGACAGAGGAACGAAATGATGGAGAATTTTTCCCACATCATTCAACGCTTGCCGATAATAACAGGCACGTCTTCATCAAGTGGCCACTTTGGAGGCACCTCGCCTTTCAAGTTACAATTTAATTTTGATATTCCCATATTTGAAGGACAGATAGATGCAGATGCCCTACAAAAAAGGTTAAATCTACTAGAAGGTTATTTCTCTGTTCATAATTTCTCCGACAGGTAAAATATCACCTCTGCACTCCTTAAGGCTCTCCCCCGTGTCAAACATTGGTGGGAAACTTACTGGGAGAAAACTTCCACAGAAGAGTCTGGAATATATGGGGTCGATCCCACTTAGGAGTTTTTTATGGATGCGGTAAAGGATCAATATTACCCTATTGGAAACTATGAGGACCAGTACATGAGATGGACCAAACTACAGCAAGAGAGGGGCCAAGCAATTCTGGAGTTCACCAATACCTTCCATACCTTGCACACCAAGCTGGGTATCAAAGACTCTGAATGACATTTGGTTCTAAAATACCATGGGGCTCTACAACGATACGTCCAAACTGAAATGGATTTTCTGGACATCTCATCACTCGGTGTTGCTTATCGATATGTTGTTAAAATCAAGCAGAAATTTAGGCACCAGAACAAATGGGAGTTCAGGTCTGCAAATCTGCAACAACCAAATTATGATAAAGGCGACCCTAACAAACATTCTTCCGAAAAAAAGTCCAAGCCACAGGAAAAGAAGGGTCACGGAAAGATGAAGAAGGACATCGGAAGATGGTGTGATTTCCACAAAAGACCCTGGCAAAACACCGATGAATGTCACTCAAAATAGTCACTGGTGGCCAAGATCAAAGACAAGGAGTCAAACCCTGATTCAGAATCTAATTCATAAAATATTGATAGAAGACATATCATCGATGCAAACCCCACTGCTATTGCCGCGCGACCACAGCAATTCAACCAGAAGAACCTACAGATCCTGAAGAGGGGAGTTCCTTTTTCATTCATAGATGTGGGTGAAGGGGACCCCGTTGCATTTTATTGTTGATAGCGGAAGCCAGAAGAACCTCATCGAGGTAAATTACATAGCACAATGAAGTACGAGACATGGATATGCGTGCTAAGGTGCATCGAAGTTTGTCCCATAGGGTATCTAGACTTTGAGGTTGTATCGTTTTACATGTCAAAGGGTTCCTTGAGGAAAGTATAGGGTGTTTGCACTCATTTTTCTTATATTTTCGAGAGGTATTCAATGGTGCACTTTGTTTTTCTTATAGAGCAATGTACAAAAAGGTCATTGTAAGAACACAAGCATTTGAGCATTAATAAAGCGGTCTCTCAATTGGAAGTGGACCCGGAGATGTAGACTAAGTTGGGTGAACTTCGTTAACAATCTTGTGTATGTGTTTTATTATTGTTGATCTATTTCACTCGGCTATCTTGCAAGTTATTTATCAGTAAAGTGGATTTGGATAGATAATTAAATTCATATTATTTGTAAACAGTCAAAGCGATCATTTATATTTCGAATCAAGTTGGATGTTTATGTGTAAATTTTCAATTTGAATAAATTGAATTAAAATATTTTATAAAAATATTATTAGATATTCAGAGTGACATATTTATATTTATGATGTTTTTTATTATTTTTATTATTTCAATGATTTTTTAAATCATTTTATCGACAAAATAAAGTAAGTAAATTATATCTAAATATTATGATCCAATTCTATTAACTTACACCTCCATACTTGATCCAATTCTATTAAAGAGGTGAGGATCTTAACTACATACAATTAGGAGGAAGTATACACAACTTTGTTGCACTTGTTTATGAAAATCTTAGCATTGGATTGATATCTCATGTGCTATGAAAATATTACCATGTTTTGTGATGAAACTTGTGTATACCATTACTCATATTACAACTGATCATTCTTTTTGCAGGGTGAAATTTATGAATGGGTGACAGTGAAATACATCTACCCTTCGCCGGCATCAACTGGTTGGATTCATCGTCTTTTCTCCAGAAAATTCCAAGTAATAATAAATTTTAGTTTTATTCATAAACTAGGAATTGATTTGAATTAAGATAAAGAGTTGGAGATTTTTATAGTGGTCTTCATTTCATTACAATATATTTGGACAATAATTGAAGCAATACAAAAATATATCAAACCATCAAGAGTATCTAATGGGAAATGCTTTGAAGTCTAAGTTTTTCTTCATTTTCATCATGTATTTTATGATTTTGGGCCATGTCATATATTTCAAATTGCTTCTAAGGATAAATCTTTACCAAAAAAATTGTTTCAATAATAGTTAGTGCTTATACTGCACAACAAAAAATGGTTTGCTCACAAATAGGTGTATTATTGTGCATCACAACAATAATGATGCATGGCATGTTGCCCGCTTTTAAATTATTACAGCAAATTCAATTTCCCTTACAAAAATATGCTTGTCGATTTAAAATTTTCTTTTCATGCAAAGCTCAAATGAAAATGTATTTTAGAATAGCTTCTTAGCAGGGCAATGAACCTTGATACAATAAACTTTTGATTTCTTGGACTTTTGAGTTTTATCCTACTTTGTGTATCTTTCTTTTCCCCAAGTTGTCATGTATATCAATGTTTTCCTCTTTTTATCTTGGGAAATGATTCAAATAAAAGAAATTTGATTATAATAGAATGAGTCGAATGATTGATTTTGTTAGTAAAGTTTCATCCAAAGCTATTGTATTTGTTACAAACTATGATTGTGCATAAAATTCAAGTTGATATGGTTAAATATAAAACTAAGAAAATCATCTGGATGGCTTTCACTTCCTCAACCTGCACCCCAAAAAGTGGACCAAATAAAGATCAAACCCCATTATTGTGCTCTGCACCTATAAAGGTATTCATTGTATTCCTAAGTTCTAACCTTTAAAAAAAAAAATTTTTTTTTAGGGTATCAAATAGAATTTATATAGCAAATGGAATTATATATGTTAGGAACTTCGAATAGTGGGATTTTAGGGGCTGCATAGTTATCAGCTTTAATGGAGAAAGTGGTATTTTCCCATAAATCGTTTCCCATTAGAATTGTCAAAATTCTTTCTTCTACAGCTTCAATATGCGAATTATTCAATGGTCAACTACTCAAAGATAGGAAAATGATCATTGAATATTCGATTGATCAATCAGCGAGTCGTCTTTGCCTTTGCATTGTTTGCAGAGGGACTGTCTAATGTAAGTTATTTATGCTTTATTTTATGCTTTATCATATTGGTAACTAGAATAAAAATAAAAAGAATAGTAGATTTTATTTTAGAAATGTATAATCATAAAAAAAATGTAATTTGATAGTTTTTTCTAAAAAGATTTCCTTACATAGATAATACATTAAGTTGGTAGTTTACTTTTTTAGTAGACTTAGGATCACTTCTTGTCATGTATCCTAATAATAGTATTTTATTTCAATTACTTCTTCCTAGCTATAGCTAGGGATAAAAATCTATATTTGATGTAAATCATTTTTTTATAGTAAACAATATATTTTTATTGAAATTAGATATTCTATTATCGAATTGGAAATATAATACAGTGATGTTTCAAATAAAAAAATGGGCTTGCTCTAGGAAAGTGCATGGTAATTAGGCCAGTGATATGCCACATGAGGTTGCTTTAATACGAAACTATGCTTATGAGCAACAAATATCAAAATTACTATGGTCCATGGTCTCCACAATTTATAATGGTTGATTGATCTCATATAAACTATTGAGTAATTGTAATAAATACATGCACATATGACAATCAATGAATAATGGTGTGAGATCAATGACCTACTAACAAAAGGATTTCTAAATGTTGCCCCCTCATTTGACATGAAGAAACCTTGATCACACTTGGGAAATTAATACTCTTCCATAGTCGCTCTTCCAATGACACATTCAAGTTCACATCTGATGTGAAGTATTCCTACTTGTTTAGTCAGGTCTCGAATTCCATGTTTAGTCAGGTCTCGAATTCCATGATGTCCTCCAACCTTTGCTACATAATGTCTTGGGCTCACAATGAGATTTCCAACCAACTTCATCTTTGATCAGTCAATGGTACTACAACTCAACGCATCCATGCCTCAAATTGATGCACATACATTCAGTGATCTACACTTCCATGACTTGGTGAAAGAGAAAGGTCCAACACGAAGGAGGCTTCCCTAGTGACTTCAAGGGATCAAGTATCAACATTAGCCAAGCCTACATCCCCCTATCTTGGTCACTTAGATAGTCAAGATAGGTCTAGGAAAGGTGAAGGGACAAGTTGGTTTGAATGGGGTAATTGTGAAACCTGTACGAGACAATAAACTCTTCAATGCATAAAATCACCAATTAACTAGTTATATATCATTTTAATCACCTTTAGACACTAGATGACAAATAAAATCTATTTCGTCGTAAATTTGCAGCAATCAACCAATTTATATCAGCAATGAAAGATTTATAACAACAATAAGAAATACAACCAAGAAAATTAGCAATTTACTCTCTAAATTTAGCTTGCAACAAGGGGAATAATATCCAATTGCAAGAACAATTTTTTGGGCAAGTTTTGCCACAATATTAAGTAGATTTGCAGCAATAAACTACATCCCTAATGGTTGTAGAAAACAATTTATGACAACAACAAGTAAACCAATGATTATTCAAAGCGCTAGGGTACAATTAGCTTGCTAATGACATCATAAATCCAATTTAAGAAAGAGTTTTGAGAGAGTGTGTGTATTTAATTTAAAATAGGGTTTTAACCATCACTTGCAATTAACTAGACTAGTGTTGTTTACTTTCCTAGTGAAAATGGAGTCAATAAAATGCATTCAAGGAGGCCAAGGAAGAGAGAAAGTGAAGGTTTGAGACTTGGAGCTATCCCCTTATAGAACCAAGTCAAACCTCAAAGGAAAACTACTAAGGTTTATACACTCATAAACCCTAGATGTCATCCCACTTTCTCCAGTGCATCTAGCTAAAATGAAGGATAGAACTAGGTCTTGAACATAGGGGGGTAGCCTCTCCTAACCCCTAGAAACAAACTCTAGCTAAGATAAACCCTAATGGGATAGCCACTCCTAACCCTTAGGAAGAATCTTAAATGCTTCAACAAATTAAAGGTGAAAACAACAAGGGAATGGGATAACCACTCTTAATCCTTCCACTTAGGGTTTCAAAACTTCAAAAATATCAAGATATCATGCAAAATTTCCACTCTAATAGAGAAAATCACCAAGATACATCAATAAATACCACTTGCATTCAAAGTAAACATTTACGAACAAGGCACATTAGCATGAGGAAACCCTAATCCATGAAGAAATCACCATCAACAAGAGAAAATCCATCCAAAATCACTTCCAAGAGGTGTGCATAGACTCCAAGAGACAAAATAAAGATAAAGTGAACTTTTTTAGAGAAACTCTCTCACTTGTGTGAGGAGTTGTGATGATAAAAAATGAAAATGAGTGCTTCCTCTATTTATATTAGGTAGCCAAGCAGTAATTGTTCATGTAATTTGAGTAAAACATCAACAATCCATGCTAAAAGTGGGGTCAACCCCTCAAAATAGTCTCTAGAATCATACATCATGGAGTCACACGTGTGATGATGTCAAGCTCTTGAGAAGGTAAAGGGGGCCTCCAAAGGCCACATGTAATCATCAAGCAACACAAGTGAGGTGGAATACCATGGTCAAGTGCCCCATGACATATCAAGTCATTATGCGGTGTCTAAGTGGTAGCAAACCCCAACATCAACAAACACTAGTGTGTGATGTCATCATCAAAAAGGGCCAACGCCCAAGGTGAGGAGTGTTGAAACAGAACTTGACTTTTTACTTTAAAAGATAAAAAAAAAAAAATTGGTATCATTGAATTTTTGCATTATATAAAATTTTTTTAAATAAAACATTTCCCATACGACGAATTAGAAATGCCTTTGTGATTCTTTTTTGGAAAAAATGATTAAAACTCAAACGAATGAATGTTCCAAACACTTTTTCAAATAATATTGCAAATGAGCTGTAATGATAAAACTTAAAGAAAGGTTAATTTCATATCGGGATATCGGGATTCGCAAGTTTTGTTTTAACAATTTTCAATACAAATCAAAAAAGCGAAAACCCGATCTCCGATTTCCCAATTTATTAATCCTTGATTAATTCATAATCTATTCAAATCACATTTAAAAAAGGGTTTAAAAACTTTAAGTTAATCAAATCGGGAAATCGCAATTCGCGATTTTGAAATAACAAATAAATTTAACTTCATATTCTCTGATTTTCCGACCCGCGATTTCAATTGATTCTTAAGTAAGTTTTAAAGTTAATTTAATTAATGTTAAGCATGATTAAGAGTAATAATCTCATCGAGAAATCGCGATTCGCGATTTTGCGAGCAGTAATTTTCATATCATCAAATTTCCCGATTCCCCGATCCTCGATTTCCCGATTTTCGATTTCTTGATTAATAAAATCCCAAAAAGTTAATCTGGGTTAATTAAGATAATAATAGGGTTTTAACTAAATTAATACATCGCGATTTCGGCAATCGGGGTTTACAATGGCTTATTTCTTTGACATCGAGAGTTCCGAAACTCCGATGAAAGTGTTTTCAAATTCAAATCAAAATTAACATTAATTAACCACTCTTTGAAACAAAGATTAAGGTTTTAAACTTTTAATAAATAATCATTAATGCAATAATTATTCGATTTGGCAAGTTTCTATCATATTTAAAAATATCGCAAGAACTCAGGTACAAACATTAAATGCAAATTATCAGGAATATCTTTTGCATTTATTTCATAACATATGAACAAATCTCGAGGATTTTACAATATATTCGAAATAATTTTTGAAACGTTTACATTATTTTGAAGCTGAATTCTTTTCTGCTACAGGTATTTGAGCGAACACAAAGTTTTTCTTCCTCTTTTGGACTACTCCATAATTGGTAGTTTTGCTCGCTCTGGAATCTTGCTGCTGAGATACTGAACACAGAACTGGTGAACATACAGTTATGGCGCCCAAAAAGGCTTCAAAGAAAACTGAAGAACAACCGGAAGGCGACATCATTTCAGACACTATTGTAGCTGGAGTAGTTCACAATCTTAAATCATGGGATGCGATTGCAGAGAAAATGGAGAATGAACTTTCATATTCCGACAATGGCACAGACAACCACCTCCGAGACATCGCCGAAACGGGTCTTCATAAGGTTGCAGCACGTCCGAGACTGGTTTCATATACAGATATGATTGTCTGGGCACTAGACAAGGTTGACGTTCCGACAAGAAGTATCCTAAACGATCAAGGAGCTGTTATCGGCTCATTCCGGCCCGAACATATACAAGTAATGTATAAGCTATCTCCAAATTATAGGCACACTTTTAATAAAGAATTTGTAGCTGCTTTTCAACAAAAAGAATGTGTAGAAGGTGGCCAATCATATTCTGATATGATAAAAGGATGGGCAAGAGATGAGAACAAATTTAGGGCCGATGCACATGGAATATATGCCACTGCTTCACTGAATGAATACATGGTGTATTTAGGAATGATGTTATGTAGACTCTTTGGAAGAAAAGATCATTTTCATTTCAATGCAGACTGGACACCATTTTTAGAAGAGGTTTCAGAAGGGCGTAGTTTTAATTGGCATAAAATATTATCAGATAACATTACCTCAGAAGTTATGAACTACAAAACAGCTAGGGCAAAGGGACAGCCAGTGGCCTTTTATATGTCGGCTTATATAATGGATGCAATTTGCTTTAAGACTCCATTCCCATTGATGAATTGGAGTTGGGATCCTTCCTGTGCAGAGCCTATCCATAAGTATCATTCGGCTCTGTGGGAAGACAATGCCAAAGATAATTTTTATGAGGTATGTCATTATGTTATAATTCCTCTACACAGAATTTTCTTCGGATGTGAACCTCCTCGGATTTCACATACCATTATAGAAAATCTTAAGACAGTTGCTGATTGGTTCATTGAAGAACATTTCTCATATGTTAGGGTTTATGGATGTTCTATCCCACCACATGCACTCCCAAAAATACTTCCAGATAGGTTAATTTGCAGAGAAGTAGCTTATCAGTTAGTAAATGGTGGTATTGGACTTGAATTAAAAGCTCAACAGAAGAAGTCATGGCCGTATTTTCCTGTTTATCTAGGAAAATTTGCTTTATTAAACTTTGGTCATTCTAAGGCAGAAGCAGAATCATTGAGTGAAGTAAAATTAGTAGATATAGAACACAGGAAACATGATCCATATCAAATTATAAATCGGCATGTTGCACAGTGTGGATTGAAAGCATATGAACATGAAGATTCTTTTTATGATGATATTTTCAGAAATGCTAAGTCATATGATGAAGTTCAAAGCAGGGTGCAAACCTTATCACCTGATGCACAGGTGGGGTTTGCATCTTTCCAAAGAAATAGAAGACAGTGTTTACCAAAGATTTTGCAGGGCGAAATATCGACATCTGAGCAAATGTCAGAAACTATTCCTCCTGGTTTTGAAACCATTATTCAATATGATGCAAGTGATAAAGAAAAATTGAAAGATTCTGAGATTCCTCCTCAGAATACAGAAAGTTCCCAGAGCAAAGAGACACAAACAGAAAAAGGGAAAGCAGCAGAAACAAATCCCATACATCTTGATGATATTCTAGAAACAGTTGGGGGAACAGCTTCACGGGAACTTGGGAGTCCCATAACAGCATTAACCCCACTACAAGCTACTTTTGGAAATCCTCATGAGGAAGCTCTGTACGTGAGTGACTTAGAACCAATTAGCAGAGATGAAATACCATCATCGGATTATTTTTTCAGCAAGAAACGGAGAGATGTGTTGAAACAGGAATTACATCCTGTAGGTGAAAGGACAGTTAAAAAACACAAAATTATTATTGATGGAAAAAAGCTAAAAGAAACTGATTTTGCTACAGAACTAGCAGGGACTTTGGGGGTCGTAGCATCGGTAAATATGTACTCTGTAGGAAATTTAATCACCATGATGGAGCAGAAAGATCAGGAAATTACACAGCTACAGGACAGACTGAAAGAAAATGAAAAATTGATTGAATGGGGTATACAAAAAGGTCTTGAGCAAGCCAGGCTCAAAGATACACAGGAAATTCAAAAGTTAAATGAAAATTTAACTGAAGCAAAGCATATGATTCAAACTACCCAAAAACAGGTGCAGGCACTGGGCAATGAAAATAAATTGCTGCAAGACAAGATCATTTCAATTGCTAACCAAGTGATTGGAATAGATCAATTCAAGACTAAAGCAGCTGAGATATATGTTAATATCCAGGAAGAACAACAAAAGGTATTTTGCAATCTGGAAACCATCCAAAGTTATTTTCATGAATCTAAAAGATCCTTGGACGAAGTCGTGTTAAAAGAAATGGAAGCTAAAGCGGTAAGAAATTCTTTCCAAAAGATACTCACTGCTTTACAGAAGGAGGAAATGGGAAAATCACAAAAGTTGTCTATTGCAGAGCAGTTAAAAGGAGATGCAATGATAAAAGTTTGGGAAACAAACTTGGAGGGTTATAAAAAGATCACAAAAAATGTCAATGAAGATTGCCAAAAGATTTTTGATTCCATTGAAAAAGAGTCAACACATATCGGGACAGATGGATTATCCGATTCATTAGGAGAGATTGACATTAACAGGTATCCACTGAAGGCAAAAGAGGAACTGGAAGAGAAGAAAGCTGAAATTTCAAATATCAAAATAGTCAATATGGCCGAAATCGAGAAGCTAATGATAGATTCCAGTTCAAAACTGGAAAAAGTTAAATCTACAGAGAAAGCAATTGCAAACCATTTGCCAGGATTACAAAGAAGCTTCTTCTCCTTTGAAGCAAACGAGATACCCGAGGCTCCTAAGGCTTTGGTGAACTTTTTAGAAAATCATGTTCAAGCAACTGAAGCAGATAAAGAAAGTTTTTTCTACTCAGAGTTAAAACTTTGTAAATATTTCTATTTTAAGTATTTTGTAATAAATTATAAACGGTTGACATTAGTCTATTGCAACCGAGAGATTAGGAAGTTGGTTAGTTACCAACAGAAATTTTGGACAGAAATGTATAAATATAATTTCGTGAGGCTGAAATAGGGCTTCAGAAATTTTGGGGGAAAAAGACAATTTTGTACGATCAGCTTTAAAGTTTATCAGAATATCATTCACAACAAGATTCTGGATCTTGTCATTCAGTGACTATGTTTCTGTCCTTCTCTAGTTTCATTTGTTAAATTTTCTTCTTAATGTGCATTTCTAGCAAGTGAATCAATTTGGAATTATATGCAATTATTGTTTATAGTATTAGATTGGTTTGGATGTTGAATGTGCTACAGTTTTTCCTCTGGAATTATTTCAATAATTTTAAGACCTGTAACCTTTTGTTCCTTAATATTTTCTTTTGTTAGAAAATCCGCGTTCCTTTCTTTATTGTAATGGAAATATAAGATTATTTCCAGATTAAAGCCTTATATTTCTCTGTGTTATGTTTCATTGTTTACAATTTCATAATTGTCACTGAACCAGGAAACGGCCTTACTTGTGTCTTCATTTTCTGTTTTAAGTTTTAAAGTTGTTTTATCAATATCTTACCTGAATATCTGAAGTAACAAATTTATAAAAATCCCTTTTATAAAATATAAAAAAACTAATCACCCATGATAGTCCCTAACGGAAGACAACCAAACGTAGAACCCGGTTTACAAGATCAAACCAGCATTGTATTGAAACTATTTAACACCATCTTACAAACTGCAACAAATAGAACCGAGTTAGAACGATCGTGGGCAGTGATTGAACGCGACATAACCATCCAGGAACAAAGGGAAGAAAGACAGAGACAGTTGAGAAACTGAATCTGATCTAGTTTTCTTTGTTTCATTGTTTTAAAAGTATTATCATATTTGGATGCCTAGACGGTGTGTTTTATAGCCTTAAAACACAAACTCTGGAACAACAAGGAGGATAACGTCCAAGGTGGAGAGGGGTGTATATCATCCCTGCATGGCATCCAACCATCCACCAGTTCATTTTCCTCCATCCAATGCATAATAATATCTGGGGTACAATGCCCAAAGTGTGGGATTCTTTCTCATCCGTGTGCCACCATGACCATATATAGCAAATACAAGCCCATATGTTCATCGTCCAAGGTCCAAAAGATGTGAAACCATGTATCTGAGTGTGTCAAGCCATCCAATGACTCAATGCTCTTCATCACATGTGACATATCCTGCAATAAAGGCACAACGTCTTGGGTGAAAGCATGGGACGTCCTTCAAAGAATCATGCCAGATTCATCCACATCAAATCAAAGCATGGAATCAAGTAAAACCAATGGTCACAAGGTATAAAATCCCTTAGGTCATACAAAGTAAGTTGTTACTTAAGATAGAAGCCACATAAAAAGTTCACATCAAGTATCCCCTTCAAATTTCACATTAGCTCAAGACTTTATGCAAGTTGGCAAGTTTGAATATGGGAGGACCATCATTAAACCCTATTAGGTGTGTCAACCAAAACAGAAAAGAAAAGGCCCAAGTAAAGGGATATGTCTCGAGGGAAACGGGAAAGAAAAGAACCCTTCAAGAGTAAGTATGATAGTGAAACTTGCTAGGCTTA
>JASDQU010244766.1:156321-173032 GCA_032191745.1 Picea mariana | reverse complement strand
TGCTAACTCACGATCCTTGCCTCTGGGCTCATGTAGAAGAAATAAAATATTTAATGGGTACTAATAACGTAAATGATCAAGAGAACTTAGCTACAGAATTTGAAGAGCGCCTGAGGCGTTTGTTCAATTCCAATGGTTTGTGCATGGAAGAGCTTCTGGCTGGAGAATCTACTTTGAAAATTGTGGTCAAGTGGTTATGGGGGAGGAAAAATCCACAGCAGCAAGCGAGCTCTTGCCTCTCTCCTATCATTGCCAACCACCCAGAATTGCTTGAATGATCAAGAATAGATCTCGGTGATTACAACTGGTCAAGCAGGTATAGAGCAACCTGTGCATTTTGCTTCTTTTTCATTTGATTTAGTTTTGGCTCACTTCTGGAATGATGTCGCACATTAGGCCTAGCTTGGCTTTGGCTTCATTTTACAAGGACTGGTACTACTGATTTGATTTGATTAGTGTTATTATTTCTGTTTTGATTCAATGAGTAGTGTTATTATTTCTGTTGTTAATGTTACTACTGATTTTATTTGAGTAGTGTTATTATTTCTGTTTTGATTTTATTTGAGTACAGTTATTATTGCTGTTTTGTTTTGTCTTGAGTGGTGTTATTATTTAGGGTGCCAATATTTACATAAAATGAAATTATGGAGTGATGTTTTAACGGGACGTCAATATTCAGCTCATTGAAAGTGATTAGTTGATTAAGTTCTTTAATAGGTTGGATTTTTAATGATTTCATTAGATCAAGTTTTTTTATTTAATTAATAGATAATAGTTTAAATCTTTTAAGTTTTGGAATTTTTATGTGGATTTTTTTTTAATTTTGTTTGGTTAAAAATTGTTGAATTTTTATATTTGAGTGATTAATTCTGTATAAACTTAGTTTTTAAAGGATTTTCAGTAAGCTGAATCCATTTCTATATTTAGAAATGCAATTTAAATAACAATTTTTTTTTTAGTGTAGATTTATATCTTCCAATTCTAATGAAAATACCAAAACATAGAACATGTAGACAAAACCTAAAATATAGATAAAAGTAAATTATTATGTAATTTTATTTTCATTATTGTTTAAACAAAATTTTATTATTTAAATATTTTTTATAAATAAATGTATGGAATTCAGTTGTTATGTCAGGTTAGTTTTTGTTTTTACAACGATATACATATATTAAAGATATGCTTTGAAATGTTTGTAAAACCCTAACTTTAAATAATATATATATATATTTTTTTGTTTTTTCTTATTTAAAACAAATGAAATTACAATCCACTATGTCATAATATGCGGATAGGGTTTGGAAGTAATGGTGGTGGCTACCTTAGATTCATCGGCTATACCCCTTCCATCGAGGGGTAGCGATATCTCGAGCGCGCGACTCCTTCAACTTTGTTGGCCCAGCCGGAACCCATACGAATTTCTGCAACTTTCTTAGCCCACAACGAATCAAAACTACTGTCTCACCTATGCCTTCTAAACCCTCGAGATTTTCTGAGGCGTGCGACTACCTGATGAATTTTCTACAGGTTTCCTCTCTAACCTTGCGCTCCGATACCAATTTAAATGCGACTACCTCATGAATTTCCTACAGGTTTCCTCTCTAACCTTACACTCTGATACCAATTTAAATGAGAATGGGCGAATTCAGAACAATTGTGACTATGTCAACTTAGCACAAACACACAAAAATAGAATACAAGATCGAACTCAAGAGCTGTGGCTCTAAATCTTGAATTTCCTCCATTGCTTCTCAAATACACAAAAAGCTTACTGATAATAGGACTCAATTATTTTAGAGCTTTTTTCAACTAACTGGAACTAATTCATATTTTTATGGAACTTTCTAAACATAAAACTGTCTAAAATTAGCTAACTCTCCAAAAATAAGAAACTTTATCATATTCCAATATTTTTTACAATTTTACTTTATCATATTTCAACATTTTTTACAATTTTTGTCTAAGATTTGGTCAGAAATTTAAAAAATTATAAATTTTAATGATTGAAATTACATATTTTGAACAGTTTGGAGTTTTGTAGAGTGATGAAAGCATTCAAAAATAAGATTTAAACAATGTAAAATTATGATATAACTAACAAATATGTTATCCGTTTGGAAGATTTAAAAATAAGTTACAGACTCCCAAGATGATAGAATTTATTGCGGCCTTGAAAAGATGGGGTGTCGAACCCAGTGAGGACTCACTCGTTTGATCATCGAGGATTCTGACAACTTCAGGATTTTGAGCAGAATTTTTTAAGATGTTTTGAGGACCTATTTAATCTTGTGTTTACTGAGGGCAGCGTGGAATATCTGAAGGGGATGTGCGGTCTATCGTCAACGGATGCCAAGGGAGAGGAATATGGTAAGTCTTTAAAGGCGGTTTTTGAGAATTTTCTAGTTGTATGGGAAATCAATTCTGTAATGGAAATTGGATTTATCCATACCCGGTTAAACTCTACTGAAGGATAATTGAATTTATCATATCAGATTGAATTTATGTAATAACAGTTAAAATTACTCACACACAACTGAATTCTGCATTTCCAATCGAATTTTTCCCTGTCCAATTGAATTCCATCAACACTACATGCAGAGCCCCTCAATCTTCAACACTACATACAAACTTACCATTTAACTTGGTGACTATTTTTTCCCATAGCTAGAGCTTGGCTTGGTTTCTACATCTTCTCTTCATCTTCAACTACTCCCACCACAAACATGCATAGTGTCTCCATCTTTAACACGTAATCTAAACTTTTTAGGGGTCTTCAAGTCTATGCCGATCAAAATATTTAGATGCATGCTTTTTATAGACTCTGTCATCCTTTCTAGACATGTACTTCTGGAAAATTCAGTCACCTCCATTTACATTTGATGTTTCTCCATGCTCTCTACCTCTTTGAAATCATCATATTTTTTATATGTTCATTTTGGCAATCTTATTTCTTTAAACAACTCTATGGCTTTAACATTTTCTACAACATTGCTAATTTCTTATCTTCAACTCATTCGTGTGTTATCAGCATTGAAAATTCTTGTCAATATAAGAATTGGCAATCCATGTAGTTTACATACTTCAGTTTTTTGAATTCCACATTCACCATAATGTCATTTTCTTTGTTATCTTTACCTCTGACACTTGCCATAATGTGATTTCCTATGTTATGTTCTTCTTATTTCTAGCAACATTGACATGAATGTGATGATACTTTGCATATATTTTGAGAATTTCCCATAGCTTTCTTTCCTGTTAACTCATACTAATCCCAATATTAAGGATATGTATCTTGTGTAGCATTAATTCTTGGAACAAGATATTTGCAGCTAGGTGGGATTCTTAAGAAAGCTAGGGAGAAGGTAACATAATTTGTATTATCATCAAACTTACACATTAAGGATTATGCTCTAACATCCCACTCTTTCACTCATTTTCGCATGGTTTGAGAGAGAATGTAAACAATCCATACCCTCAATAAAATAATGTACTTGGTGGTCTTGATGAGTAATTTCATTTAGCTTCATGTTTCATTGATCTTGGGAAGATCCAAATCATGAACAACGTAACTTAAATAATAAGCAGTGGATGTGGTCATGCTAGATTGTCATGTTCCTAGAGGCCTATAATGCAAGTAAGGTCTCTTCATTTCTTTCATATTATTTTGATAGGATTGTCACCCTTCAACAAAGACCTCAAGATACTAAAATTTCTTCTTTTCTAACTAGATCTAAACTGAACATGACTCCCATGGTTAAGTAGTAATGGGGCATGCTCAATGGCTATGGATTTTTATAACCCGTCAAAAGGTTATATTTGAGATTACAAAGGATTTTTACTATTACTTTCTATCGAGATTTCAACTTGTTTATCTAGTCGTTCCTTAAATTTTAACATTTTAAATAATTGGAAGGGAAATATTTTTTTTGTACTATGTACCTAGTTTACACTTATAAGCTGCAGTACACCTATTTTTTCAATTTTTCATCATGGAAGGGTTGAGTGGAAATATATACCCTTCAAAATGAAATTAAGAGTAGCCCTTCAAATTTGATCTTTGATCTTACATTTCAACCGCTTGAAAAATGTTGTTGATGTTGTTGTGGGTTTCATGTTGGATGATCATCATATTTGGCCCCAAGCTCAAAGACTCAAGCATCAATATGAACAAGGAGGAGAGTGCCTTTCCATTATAACGACCCTAAATTTTTTTGTAGTGAGCACCATAGCCCTGGAGGATTTAAACGATACATTGTAGATACCCATGACGATAGAATTTATGGTGACCTTGAAAAGATGGGCCATCAAACCTAATGAGAAATCATTATTTTATGAGAACTTCTGGATTTCGATCAGGAATTTGTATGATGTTTTGAGAACCTATAAGCTTTTGTTTACCGAGGGAAGACATATAATCTACTAGATATTCATATAGAGCCATGGAATTGAAATAATTACAGCATGATACCATTTACACATCATTGATACCATTGGATGCTATGTGATAGCACTTGATGCAAACCTAGGTTGTTTGTTTCCGAATTGGTGTTATCATCAAGATATTCAGTGGCTGGACCATTTCTGTAATCATCCCAAGTATTTATTATCACCATGCTCTTTGAACAATAAGCAATTTGAGCATGTGATTCATAAATGAAAGGCAAAATCTTTCTCTTTGGTGGATGGCCATTTATACTTGGTAGAGTAATAAAATATCCAGGTTCGCCTTTAGAAGTTCGACAAGATCCATGTGGCTCAACTGCAGATAGGAACGGAGTTCCTAGGATACAATCTACTGGTAAATCTATTATCAGAAATTTCATCCCTAGTGCATATTCATAAAATAACAAAATTCCTTTGGGAATCTCAAAATTCATGTCTGTAGATACATTTCCCATGCCTATAGCAAAATAGTTACTAGGAAGCGAGTATTTATGTGGGATCAAGTCTTTGTGCACTAAATTCATATCTGAACCTCTATCTAATAGTGCATTCAAACTAAAAACTTCAGAGTTTATTTCTAACTTGATCTTTACCTGATACTTTTGGAATCGAATGGGCAAGATCTTCATTGTTGTTAGCCCTTGGAGATGGTCTGCTGTTTTTGTATTTTTATAAGGTGAATCCTCTAAAGGAGGTGGTTTGGAATCCAATTCATCCCTGATTTCTCTGATCTCTTGTCTTGCCCAAGAGTCTATTTTGAAATTCTATTCAGACTCTTCTTCTAGCTTTCTAATTTTTTCTTTTAATTCAATGACCTCTTTTCTCAGAAGAAGCATTTCGTTGGCTAGGTCTGTTACTGAAGTATTTTGCAGCTTTGCTTCTTTATTATATTTGATAAAAGTTTTTGTATTTTTATCAAAAGAGGCTTGGAGAAACAAAGGTTCCCTTCTGGAAGACTCAACATTTTTTGACCTTTGTTCTGTTTTGACTGTCTTCAGAAAGGTTCTCTTCTGGAAGACTCAATATATAGACCATACTTTTCACATATGGATTTTTGGTCAGGTAGATGAGATAACTTATATACAGAATTGTGGACTTTCATATTTACACACAATCCAATCAAAGCTTTAGTAATGAGAGAATAAATCTCTCCCCAAGTGTACATCTCATAAGGAAGTTTAAAAACTTCCTGCATCTTTAAATACTCAACAAATTTATTGGGTATAACTACCAAGTATACTTGTTTCCAAAGAAGGTTTTGACTGTCTTGAATCTCAAAAATTCTTTGATTCCAATCCTTATGGAATTCTTCATATTCATACATCTTTTTGCACTTCATATTCATAAGGATTAATTCATGCTTATCTGCCAATTCAGATTCAGTACCACACCAATGTTCAAGAATTGCAGTGGTTAGGGCTTCTATCATGTTATTATGAGGAGTCCCATTAATATGATATAATATGTCTCCCTATTCATCCCTCAAGACTTTTGCCTCCATTTTGGCAATCATGATTGGAGAAGAGATTACTTCCCACCATTTGCTTAGAGTGCCTATAAAGCACTGGATTATTGACTTACATGCTTCAACCTCTGATTTTCCTTTCATGCACATGATCTTGTAGGATACATACATTCTGTCAATCATTTGTCTAATCTGTCCGATGGATAGACTATCAATGTTCCATTCTTGGAACCAATCTTCAACAAATGTTTGTCTTTCAGGTAACTTCCCTTTTCCCAATAAGTCTGGTGCTGGAGGTCTGCTTGTATGATGGGGAAGATTTTCATATGTAGGTTGTTGGATGGATACCAGTGAGATATGCTCTTTTGAGGATGATTCTGGGTCATCTTTTTCTGGAGGAAAATGATGAGGAAATTTCTCTTCTATTTTTGGCTCTTTAGGCGTATATACAAGAGACAAAATTGATATAGGATGGTTTGGAAGGATGAAAGAGTCAGGGATAGGTTTATCAGAGATACTATGATTTTTCTTGATTTCAAACAAGGACTTTCCCATTTTAGAGAAAGTGTTTCCTAGTCCCTCCATTAATTCTTCATGGTTTCTTGTGGACTCTCTAGATTTATAGGATAATTCAGACAGAGCAGTGCCCATTTTGTCTTTAACATCTGTGACTTTCTCTTATATTTCATTAACAGAATGGACTATAGTACTTGTTGAGACTTGTAAATCTATAATTTGTCCTTTTCTAGCATAATCATTTGTCACAAATGTGTGAGCGGCCATGCCTCTTAAGGCTGTGTTTGTCCAGTTTATTTGTTCTGCTACAGACTGGAGTCTTTTTTCTATAACCGAAAGCTGAATAGCTTCTTCAAAAAGCAGTAGAGGAACTTCTTTTACTTGTCTATTATTATCTTCAAGGATGATACATTTGAAGGGAGGAAAAGTAGAATTGGATTCTACAGTTTGACCTTCAATACTTTTCCATTTGTGTTTTGGAGGAGTTTCAGAACTCTCTCCTATCATCTGGACTTCAATTTTCTGGACTTCAATTTTCTGATTTAGTTTCCTCCATTCATAAAAGGAAATCCAAAAATTGTTTTTTGACATATATGCCTACCAAAGGTTTGATAATTTTTCTTAGCCTATCCGAAATCTTCTCTCTCCGGAGCAGAAGACTAAGATTAAACGCCCTGCTTTTCTGTGCAGTTATAGTAATCTCTACTAAAAATGGATTCCTCAGTCTCTTTCAGAGAATTGCGAAATGTTGAAGATCATAGTACTTCTGGAAGAGAATCTATTAGTAGTTTAGAATCTATGTTTGCTAATAATAGATCTCATAGTTTAAACTACGCCAGTATTGAAGAAGTTGAAACTGAGCCTCTAGCTGCCTAGAAATTACCTGAGATTTCTCCCAGCTGAGTCTATAAAGATCTGATCATGTTCCATCTTAAAACTATCTCGAGGGTAATAGTAAAAGAATCAGTCAGCAGAATACAACAAAATATCGATGTCAGCCAAACCATTTGTTTGGTAAACGTCAAAGAAATCCAAAATGAAGCCGAAAAACATGGGACAAATTATTTGCATTTTGGTTGCATTCGGGTTGGAATCAGTCCTTTGGTTCATAAGGGTATTGATGCCTATGCTCTGGCTACAGTGAGAGACATGACACATAATAAGTTCACTGACTCGTTAATAGGAGGAGTAGTTTCTCCTCTTTCAAATCGTCCTATCTATTTTGATTGCTACCCAAACTTCTCTGCTTACACTTTTGATGAAAATCTTGGGGATATATTAAAACTCCAAATTAGAACTACTGGATTTGATATGTGCCAAACCCGAACGAATATATCTATTCAAACAAGAGGGTGTTTTAGACATGCCAATACTCTTTTCCCTGCAGTCCTACATACCCCTAGTAGAACTGCTCAATCCAGTACATTAGTTCTAACTGACCCTTTAAATCAGAAAATGGAACATCAAACCATAAGATGGTAAAATATTTCTTTCCCTACAAATTGGGTCATCGATACACCAAAATCCCCCATCCCAAGATCCATCACTTCTGCTCAAATAAAAGAATCTGCATCCATTGTAGTTATCTCTTTTCCACAAAGATCTTTATCAAGAAACAACTCATCAGTTTATTCCTCGTCTTCTACCTCTTCTTTCTGTTTGCATCCCTCACTCCACTCTTTAGCAAATTCTATTGGTCATGTTCCTTTTGCAGTACAATGTTTAGATTGTGGAAAATTGGTCACTTTATCTACTCTTTCTACATTCAAAGAAGATGACCAAATACAGTTTGAACATGCCAACCATAATCCAAGAACAAACCTCCCACCCCCACCTTCTACTACAAAAGAATCCTATCCACATCCACAATGTTCTGATTTTCCTTTTCCCCATGAACCGCATGTCTTGGTTATACAAAAAAATCCTTCTACAGAAATCGACAGGGGATGCCAAGTCAATATCCCTAAAGATATTAGAAAACCTTCTGCCCCTGAAATAATTTTTTTTTTCTCTTTGATGATGGGCTGCAACAAACACAGAGTAAAATCTGATTGGATGAAAGATATGCTAAATTGGGATCTCTTCACACATCCAAATGCAGAAGCTTTTGCTAAAAATAGTTCATATGAAGAAAAAGTGAATCTTTCCAAAGAATGGAAGGATTTTATGGATAAAAAGCATATGTTTATCTCTTTTTATGAATGGAAGATTCAAATTACATTTTCTATTCCAAGAAATTGTTTTAAAAAGGTCTTAAAGCCACTTAAAACAAGACCAACTTGTTGTTCTATCCAGACACTTTCTATTCCAGATCTTGGAAAATAAATTGGTAAACTTAAAAAGTTTATCAAAGAACAAGAAAGCAAGAAAGAACAGAAAGAAGAACAAGTTGTCCAGATCCAACACCAAAAATTTCATATCCTTATTGATCTAAAGATTCATGGAAGACCTTTTCATCTAAAAACATTATTGGATACAGGATCTGATCTCAATTTTTTAAACAAAGACATGATTCCTATGACTTTTTGGCAAAAGACTCAAGCAAGTGTCGTTGGACTCAGAAACAACCCAACAAAAATATCTTTTCAGGTCCCTGAAGCTATCCTTTGCTTCAAAAATCATTGCCTGCATTTAAAATTCCTGCTAGTAGATATCTCTATAGCCTACATTCTAGGAACACCTTTCCTCGCAGCCATTGAACCTCATGGATCTACTATGATAGCAGATAACAGGCCTGGATATTTTATCAGCATTCCTTCTGGAAACAAAAAAGTAATTATAAAGCTGCCTTTTGTTTCTACTCCTAGAACTTCTGATATGGTACAAACCATAAGGAATAAAATCTTCAAGATTGAAGAATTAAAGGAATACTAAGGAGGGATTAGAATTAAAGAACAATTGAGCAAAGAGGCAATACAACAAAAGATTGTCTTGCTAAAACAAGAATTTATTGACCAAGTATGCTCAGAAAATCCTACAGCCTTTTGGAAACATAAGAAACATGAAGTTTCTCTTCCATATAAAGAAGACTATCAAGGAAATCCTTGCAAAAGCAGAGCCATTCCTATGAATGTTGAATACCAACGACTATGTGCAGAAGAAATAAAGGGACTTTTTCAAAAAGAACTAATCAAAGAATCTATTAGCCCTTGGAATTGCTATGGTTTTTATGTGAACAAACATTCTGAGCAGGTAAGAGGCATTCCTAGACTAGTTGTAAATTACAAGCCTTTGAACAAAGTCTTGGCTGGTGACACATACCCTATCCCAAACAAAACAAGTTTGGTTACAAGAATTGCTAGTGAAAATATATTTTCAAAATTTAATCCAAAGTCGGGTTTTTGGCAAGTGGCTATTAAAGAAGAAGATAAATTTAAAATAGCCTTCAATGTTCTAGCAGGACACTATGAATGGAACGTTATGCCATTTGGGTTAAAGAATGCACCATCAAAATTTCAAAGGGTTATGGATGATACTTTAAAGACCTACTTTGACTGGCTCATTGTATATATTGATTTGTAATCAGGGGCTTCCTCCGTCGGAGAATGAAGCTTGAAGATTGTTTGTCTTGTGCGTCTGCTTCCTTTTGCTACTTGACCTTCTGTTTCTTGTGACTTTCTGGAGGACCAATCCAGCTCTCCTAGCAAACCCCAAGTAGATCCTTATGCGAACCCCACCTCTAGCCTTATGTGAACCATCCAGTAACTCCTAGTGAACCTTCAGATGGCCCAACACCTACAACTACCCTTGGCGGCCTCCTTGCCTAGTGGGACTTACTACCAGTGATATTCAGGACCTAAGAGAACCTCGGCACAACTACCTTCCGAGAACCTTATCTCCAGGGTGAGAGAAATTTATCTATCTTCTCGAGAGAACTTCGGCACAGAATTGTTCAAGGAACACAGAATGCAATTACAGGCAAGTAGAAACGAGAATCATAACATACGCAGAATTCAGAGAAAATATTCAGAGAACATAATACGCTTGTAGAAGTCCTTATATTAAAACAAAGAGCTTGAAGCTCTGATGCTAGGGTATACAAATGAGCAGAATGCTCATATTCGCTCACACAATACACTTACGGACTTATGCAGAATTGCATACACATAGAATGACACAAAAGCTCAAACAGAAGGGAGCTTTAGAAGACTTGGACAACTTACAGACTCAAAGACTTGAACTCCAAAAAAATCCTCCTCGAGAATGAACTCCTCCTCTCCTTATATACAAATTTGTAGAGAAAGGAATCATTTCGATGATTAGACTCAACACGACTTCGGACCCTACATGTCTTCCACTAAATCTTCTTTATGAATTTGGCGGTAGAAATCATGCAAGATTCTTCCAACCAAATCAAAGCTTTTATTTTTCCACTAAGTAAATCTTATTATAGATCTGACGAGGTAGTCATGCAAGATTCCCCGACCAGAAGAAAAAAAGAGACGCATATATAGGAATCTTGGAAATGCGGGTCAAACCACACCAACAGTTGGAGAAGTGCTCCAAGTGTCCAAGATACCCATTATTATACTATGGTACAAATTATTACAAGGTGGATATTGGTTACGACAACCCACTAAACCTGAATGATACCATTGTTGGCCATTTAGACATGAATAGTCATGGATTACACTATGGAGGTTAGTATCGTCAACCCATGGAAACTGACTGGCACCGTTTGTCGGCCAGTAAGACTCTTATCTTTTTTAATCATTTTCAATATGGGCTGAGAATCTTTGAGGATAATTTATCGTATCCCATGATTTAGTATATATTTTCCGAGCAATGAATGGTTGGCCATTCATAATTTGGACAATGGTTTTTACCTTAACTGCCCATTGAAAATGGTTTAATATAAACAAGCATAATAATTCTCCCTCGTTTGGTCCAAACTCAAAAAGATGTTGGATTGATTGTAAAGGAGATATAGAATTTAAAATTCTGCGATCAATTGATCCTTTCTTTAAACCAAAGTCTTTCCACAAGTCTGCAAGCCAAAGAGGTGGTCTCCCTGAGGTGGTTGTATTAACATTTCCAAATTTAATCAAAGTGAGAAATTCTTCTTGCTGAATGAAATTCTACCATAGGTCTTTATAATCTGAATAATTGAAAGTTGTCTCTGGGAAAATGATGTTAAGATTTCTTTCAGGCCAATGGTATAATAATCTAGGTCTGTTTAGACAGAAATATTGTTGATTATTACCCATATTGTCTTTGATATCCCAGATGAGATCAATATCATGGAATGTAGATGTCAAAGCTTCTTGTGATTCAACATCTTTTTCAGTGGCTCTAGAAATTATAGGGGCCACCACATTTGAAATTCTTCTTCCCCTTACCTATGGTACTAAGTTTGAGTATGAAAGATGAGTTGTCTGGGATAAAAATTTTGTGCTTCTGAGTTCCCAGTGAGGTCTCCATTCAAACCCATAAATTTACCAGTTTAGAGAGTCAGGAATATTAACTAGTACTTCTATACCATTCCTGAGTTGTACAAAGATTATTAAGCAAAGGTTTTGTAGATGTTCTCTGCTTAAGAAATCTAGGATAGAATTATAAGTACCTTTAATATGTTCAACAGAGAAATCAAAATTGTTGAACAAAGTTTTCCATCGAGCAAATTTGGTGTCACCAGGAGATTTCATGTCTTTATTCAATACCTTATTCATAGCAGCAACATCAGTTCTTAAAAGGAACTTTTCGTAAATAAGATAGATTTCAAATTTTCGGATAGCATTTAATGTTGCTTTTATTTCTTTGTCTAAGGCTGAATAGTTTCTTTCTGCTGCTTGCCAGAGACCAGACGAAAACTGAATGATTTCTTCTTTTTTCTTATGTCCTTCATTTCTGACCTGCTTAAGAACTGCTCCCCAACCAATGTTACTAGCATCTGTTTCATCTATTTTGGGAAGATCGTCATCATAAATATATAATATAGGAAGGTTTTTAGCCTTGAATTTTATGTTTTTGACTGCCTGAGAATGTGCTTCTGTCCAAGGACTAGGTTCTTTCTTTAGTCTGTCATTGAGTATTTTTCTATCTTGGGCACAGCCTTTATAGAAATGGCTGATGTAGTTCAGACTTCCAAAGAATCTTTGTAACAAAGTTTTATCAGTTATCTTATCAGGAAACTTATCTGCAAACTCAACAACATGGGTCTGTAGAGTAAGTTCTCTATTTTTTTTGTATGTCCTAGATATTTAATCTCAGTTTTGAATAGTTCAAGATTTTTCTTTGAAAATACTAGGCCTACTTGCTTGACTATCTGTAGAAATTTCTTTAGATGCTTGAAGTGTTGGTCTATAGAAGATGAAAATACCAGTATATCATCAATATATACAATAAGCCAATCAAAATAAGGCTTTAAAGTATCATCCATCACCCTTTGAAATTTGGACGGTGCATTTTTTAGACCAAATGGCATTAAGTTCCATTCATAGTGTCCTGCTGGAACATTGAAGGTTGTTTTAAATTTGTCTTCTTCTTTAATAGCTACTTGCCAGAAGCCCGATTTTACATCAAACTTTGAAAATATCTTTGCACCAACAAATCTTGTGACCAAACTACTTTTGTTAGGGATGGGGTATGTTTCATCTGCCAAGACTTTGTTCAGAGGCTTATAATTTACAACTAGTCTAGGAATGCCTCTTATTTTCTCAGAATGTTTATCCACATAAAATCTATAGCAATTCCAAGGACTAGTGGATTCTCTGATCAGCTCTTTTTTGAGAAGGCCTTTTATCTCTTCAGCACATAATTTTTGTTATTTAGCATTCATGGGAATAGCTCTGCTTCTGCATGGTTTCCCTTGATAGTCTTGTTTGTATGGGAGGGAAACTTCATGTCTCTTTTGTTTCCAAAAGGCTGTAGGATTTTCTGAGCAAACTGAATCAATAAATTCTTTCTTTAACAAAAGAATTTTTTGTTGTATTGCTTCTTTGCCCAGTTGTTCTTTTCTCCTGATCCCGACTTGATGTTTCTTTAACTCTTCAATCTTGAGGATTTTTTTTTTATGGTATATACCATATCAGAAGTTCTGGGAGTAGATACAAAAGGAAATTTTATAATTACCTTTTTATCTCCAGAAGGAATGGTGATAAAATATCCATGCCTATTAATTGCTAGCATAATAGATCCATGAGGTTCAACAGCTGCAAGAAAAGGTGCTCCTAGAATGCAAGCTATAGGGATATCTGCTAGCAAGAATTTTAAATGCAGGAAGTGATTTTTGAAGCAAAGGATAGCTTCAGAGACTTGAAAAGATATTTTTGTTGGGATATTTCCGAGTCCAACAGAACTTGCTTGAGTCTTTTGCCAAAAAATCACATGAATCATGTCTTTGTTTAAAAGATTGAGATCGGATCATGTATCCAATAATGTTTTTAGACGAAAAGGTCTTCCTTGAATCTTTAGATCAATAAGGATATGAAATTTTTGGTGTTGGATCTGGACAATTTGTTCTTCTTTCTATTCTTTCTTGCTTTCTTGTTCTTTGATAAAAATTTTAAGTTTACCAATTTCCTTTCCAAGATCTGGAATAGAAAATGTCTGGATAGAAGAACAAGTTGGTCTTGCTATAAGTGGCTTTAAGACCTTTTTAGAACAATTTCTTGGAATAGAAAATGTTCTTTGAATCTTCCATTCATAGAAAGAGATAAACATATCCTTTTTATCCATAAAATCCTTCCATTCATTTGACAAATTCACTTTTTCTTCATACGAACTATTTTCAGCAAAATTTTCTGCATCTGGATGGGTAAAGAGATCCCAATTTAGCATATCTTTCATCCAGTCAGATTTCACCATGTATTTTTTGCATCCCATCATTAAAGAAAGGGATTTTTTAATTTCAGGAGCAGATGGCCTTTTAAGATCTTCAGGAATATTGGCTTGGTATCTCCTGTTTATTTCTGTACAAGGATATATTTGTACAAAAAGAACGTTTGAGTCATGGGGAAAAGGGAAGTCAGAACACTGAGGATGTGGACAGGGTTCTTTTGAGGTAGAATGAGGGGGTGGAAGATTTGTTCTTGGGTTGTGATTGGCATGTTCAAACTATAATTGCTCATGTTCTTTAAATGATGAAAGTGTGGATAAATTAACAAGTTTTCCATAGTCTAAACATTGTACAGCAAAAGGAACATGACCAATCGAATTGGTTAAAGAATGGAGTGAAGGATGTAAACAAAAAGATGTGGTGGATGAAGAAGAAGAAACTGAAGAATTGTTTCTTGATAAATATCTTTGTGGAAAAGAGATAACTGCAGAGGATGCAGATTCTTTTATTTGAGCAGAAGTGATGGATCTTGGGATGGGAGATTTTGGTGTATTGATGACCTGATCTGTAGGAAAAGAGATATTTTTCCATCTTATGGTTTGATGTTCCATTTTCTGATTTAGAGGGTCAGTTAGAACTAATGTACTGGATTGAGCAGTTCTACTAGGGGTATGGAGGATTGCAGGGAAAAGAGTATTGGTATGTCTAAAACATCCTCTAGTTTGAATCGATATATTCATTCGGATTTGGCACATATCAAATCCAGTAGTTCTAATTTGGAGTTTTAATATATCCCCAATATTTTCATCAAAAGTGTAAGTAGAGAAGTTTGGGTAGCAGTCAAAATAGACAGGACCATTAGAAAGAGGAGCAACTATTCCTCCTATTAAGGAATCAGTGAATTTATTATGTGTCATGTCTCTGGCTGTGCACAGAGAATAAGCATCAATACCCTTATGAACCAAAGGATTGATTCCAACCCGAATGCATCCAAAATGTAAATAATTTGTCCCATGTCTCTTTGCTTCATTTTGGATTTCCTTGACATTTATCAAAGAAATGCTTTGGCTGACATCAATATTTTGTTGTATTCTGTTGACTGATTCTTTTACTATTACCCTTGATATAGCTTTAAGATGGAACATACTCAAGTCTTTGTAGACTCGGCTGGGAGAAATCTCAGGCAACTTCCATGCAGCCTAGGGCTCAGTTTCAGCTTCTTCAATACTGGCATAGTTTAAACTATGAGATCTATTATTAGCAAACATAGATTCTAAACTACTAACAAATTCTCTTCCAGAACTACTATGATATTCATCATTTCTCAATTCTATGAAAGAGACTGAGGAATCCATTTTTAGTAGAGATTACTATAACTACACATGAAAGCAGGGCATTTAATATTAGTCTTCTATTCTGGAGAAAGAAGATTTCAGATAGGCTCCTGGTTCACTACTCAAGCAGAGCCTAGTAACTCTTTCTGAAAGTCGCAGAAGTGGAAACCTTGTCTTTCAAAGGCCCGAGACTTTTGATACAGATTCAAAGTGAGTTGCAAGAGTGGAAACCTTGTCTTTCAAAGGCCTGAGACTCTTGATACAACTCTGGATTCTTTTTATAACACACTTTAATTTACAGCAGCATTTAAATAAACTTTAACAGAGCGAATGGTCTATTATCGTATCAGGGGCTTACTTCGTCGGAGATCGAATGACTGCAACCTGCCCCTCAGCGAGCAGCCGCTCCCACCAGGACCTTCTGACACACGGCCCGAAGAGTCAATGCTCTCCACTCCTCTCGGGAGTTACCCACAACAAACCTCCTTCGACGATCTCCCCTTCGCAAATTGGGAATTTGCATTTCAGGAATTCGCGGTTCACGCGAACACAGTTCACAAGCAGCTCTAAACCCTGAACCCCGATGGGTCAACGGGTCAACACTTTCACACGTCGGGGTTGTTCCTATCGGGATATCGCACCCCGTGATATCAATACTCTATATCTAAACACCCCGAGTGCCGAGGTGCCAATTCCCCAAGATCTCGCCACCTGTCTCTCACAAGTACCTGGGGTCCCACACTGCCAGGTCGTTTCTCAACTCGTGCGATTGGGAATCCCGGGATCGTGATTTCAACTGTCACGAATTCCTTGCATTGGGAAATCCCGAATGCCGAAACCCCGATTCTCCGGATTCGTGCCACCTGTCCTTGTCACGATCAATGGCCCCGATAAATTCAGGAAATCGCGACTCGCGATTTTGCAAGGTATAAACTCTTACCTCGCCAAACTCCGAACGTCGAACCTTGATGGGCATTGGGTCTTACCTCCTACGCTAAAGGACTAAATCTCGCGCAGCTTCCCCACGATCCTACGATTAGCAGGATTTCGCAAACCTCCTTGACGATTCAAGTCGTCGATTCTCTTCCTCTTGAAGAATATCTCCTGGGTGTATTCTCACTATGTCGAGAAAGAACTATCCCTCCTGAGCTTGATGTCTCGGACTCCTTCAGAGGC
>JASDQU010244766.1:127785-156271 GCA_032191745.1 Picea mariana | reverse complement strand
GTTCTGCATGCGCCTGAACAGAGTGATCTAGTAATCTCTCGGGATGAATTTCGCTTTCATCTTAGCGATCATCCTGTCCCAGCTCTTTATCTTTTGTTTTCCTTTAGAACGCCTGTTCGCCTGCAGCTCGTCCCACCATAAGGCTGCATGTTCTTTCAATTTAGTGACAGCATGTCTCACCTTCTTGTCCTCTTCGATATCTTCGTAATCGAAGTAGGTGTCGAGTGCTCAGATCCAATCCAGCAACTCTTCTGCATCCAGGCTTCCCTCGTAAACTGGAATGTCCATCCTCACCTTTGCGCTCATCCTGGCAATAGCCTTGATTAATCGCTCATTTGCTGCATCTTTTGTTGCAACTCCACCTTGCGGTACAGCATCAGCTTCACCTTCGGAGTCACTTAAATCTCCTGTATCTGCTGTGCACCTCTACGCTGCTTCCATATCTTCCATTCTAGCACGAAGATTTCGTATTTCCCTCTCCATTTCTACATTCTATCCATGAATGCTTCTTTCCCTGGACAATTCCCTCTCCTTCTTTGGATCGGGTGATTGCCTACCTCTTCTCGACCGCATTTCGTCTTCTCTTCCTCTCTGCTACAGAAAACAAAGAAATCTTGGCTCTGATACCACTTGACTGCAATCTGCCCCTCAGCGAGCAGCCGCTCCCACTAGGACCTTCTGACACACGGCCCGAAGAGTCAATGCTCTCCACTCCTCTTGGGAGTTACCCACAACAAACTTCCTTCGATGATCTCCCCTTTGCAAATTAGGAATTCGCGTTTCGGGAATTTACGTTTCACGCGAACACAGTTCACAAGCAGCTCTAAACCCCGAACCCCGATGGGTCAACGGGTCAACACTTTCACACGTCGGGGTTGTCCCTATCGAGATATCACACCCCGCGATATCAATACTCTATATCTAAACACCTCGAGTGCCGAGGTGTCGATTCCCCGAGATCTTGCCACCTGTCTCCCACAAATACCTAGGGTCCCACACTGCCAGGTCGTTTCTCCACTCGTGCGATCGAGAATCGTGGGATCGTGATTTCAACTGTCACGAATTCCTTGCATTGGGAAATCCTGAATGTCGAAACCCCGATTCTCTGGATTCGTGCTACCTTTCCTTGTCACGATCAACGGCCCCGATAAATTCGGGAAATCGCGACTCGCGATTTTGCAAGGTATAAACTCTTACCTCGCCAAACTCTGAACGCTGAACCCCGATGGGCGTTGGGTCTTACCTCCTGCGCTAAGGGACTAAATCTCGCACAGCTTCCCCACGATCCTACGATCAGCGGGATTTTGCAAACCTCCCCGATGATTCAAGTTGTCGATTCTCTTCCTCTTGAAGAATATCTCCTGGGTGTATTCTCACTATGTCGAGAAAGAACTATCCCTCCTGAGCTTGATGTCTCGGACTCCTTCAGAGGCCTTCCGCGTGCATTTTTACGTGCTCGACTTCCAACAGCTCTCAAAGTGTCAAAGTTGTCTAGACCCTGCGCGTCCACAGAGACAACAGTCCCTACCTTCCTTTGCTCAGACTCCCTGCTGAGGCTTCGCCCTTGACCTGCACTTCACATGCACGTTCTGTCAACCCAATTCAACTTCTGGGTGAGTGAGAATGAGAATTTAACTGTAGAGCCTCCTCGACACACTCTATGCAGAGGAATTCAATTGCACTCTATGCAGGAATCTCCTGTCTCAAACAGAGAAACAATTGAAACTTATTTCCTCATTCTCTTAGGTTTCGAACCTGCCATGCAATAACATATGCAACATATAGAATAAAGGCATAAAAAGAAGCAAGTATGCAACAACAGAATATCAACAACACACAGAAAACAAACACAACCATGGAATTGAATCAAAGTCTTTCTTCTATTAATTCAATCTGTACATGGGTTTTCTTCAGAAGTTCTCTGCCTGCTCTTCTTCCTGCATGAATGAGAATGATAATACAATGATACAAAGGAGGGTGCCTATATTCCGTTTTCCCTCTCAAAATTAAAACTGTCTAATCTACAGTTAATTCTTATCTAATAGCATTAAAACTATTAAATGCCTTCCTATCTATAATATAATACAAGTGCGCTCGGCTTTGAATGCCTTCATTTAAATGACGGCGCAACAATCTTCAAAGTAATTTAAAAATGCATGTGCTGGCACTGGCCAGCTGTATTCTCTTTATCCACACGATCGCTCGCTTGATGAAGTCGTAGATGCTCCTGCATCATCGAATCATGAAAATTGTTTGTCTCGTGCGTCTGTCTCCTTCTGCTACTTGATCTTCTATTTCTTGCTACTCTCTGCAAGACCAATCCATCTCTCCTAGCGAACCCCAAGCAGATCCTTATGCGAACCCCACCTCTGGCCTTATGTGAACCATCCAGTAACTCCTAGCGAACCTTCAGACATCCCAACACCTACAACTACCCTTAGTGGCCTCCTTGCCTAGCGGGACTTACTACCGGTGCTATTCAGGACCTAAGAGAACCTCGGCACAACTACCTTCCGAGAACCTTATCTCCAGGGTGAGAGAACTTGATCTATCTTCTTGAGAGAACTTCGACACATAATCATTCAAGGAACGTAGATTGCAATTACAGGCAAGTAGAAACGAGAATCATAACATATGCACAATTCAGAGACAATATTCAGGAAACATAATACACTTGAAGAAGTCTTTATATTAAAAATAGAGAGCTTGAAGCTCTGTTTCTAGGGTTTACAATAATGAGCAGGATGCTCAGAGTAGAATGCTCATATTCACTCACAAAATACACTTACAGACTTATGGAGAATTGCATACACACATAATGACACAAAAGCTCAGACAGAAGGGAGCTTTATAAAGGCTCGGACAACTTACAGACTCTAAGAATTGAACTATAAAAAAATCCTCCTCGAGAATTAACTCCTCCTCTCCTTATATACAAATTTGTGGAGAAAGGAATCATTTTGATGATTAGACTTGACACGGCTTCGGACCCTACATGTCTTCCACTAAATCTTCTTTATGGATTTGGCTGTAGCAATCGTGCAAGATTCTTCTGACCAAATCAAATCTTTTATTCTCCACTAAAAAAAAAAAATCATAAACAAATCTGACAAGGTAGTCGTGCAAGATTCCCTGACCAGAAGACAAACATAAACTGACATGTATAGAGGAATCTTGGAAATGCAGGTCAAACCACGCCAAAAGTTGGAGAAGTGCTCCAAGTTTCCAAGATACTCATTATTAGAAAGTGGATATTGGTTACGGAAACCCACTAAACCCAAATGGCTCCACTGTCGGCCATTTAGACATGAATAGTCAAGAATTTCACTGTGGAGGTTGGCATCGTCAACCCACGGAAACTGATTGTCATCTTTTGTCAGCCAGTAAGACATTATTCCATTGGTTGGTCATGAAAATGTTTGAAGCGATCTGGATCCCAATGTTGGGTGTATATTTCTCGGTGCATTTCATAATGTTCATTGCTATCTTCATCTTGTTGTAAGATGTATCGAGTTCTGATGACCCATAGATGTCTTTCTCTGACAAAAAACATTTTATAATCATTTTCAGAAAAGTGTTGAAGATTATGAACATTTTCTGGGAATATTCTGTTAGGGAACAGAAACATTCTTGCAGTATCAATGACGTCTGGATGTATAGCGCTTGGATTTAATCCAAACTTTTTCCACCAGTCTAAGAGCCAGTCTGGTTCAGGAAATGAGATGAATTGGACGGATAACCTGATCATGCAGTAATAATATCTATATCTGTCAGTCCATAGACAAACATTATCCCACACTGTTTTATGTTGAAAGTAATTGATTTCAAATAATCTTTCATTTGGATCTTGTTGTGGCCATGATTGTAAATCTCTCATTGTGTTAATCTAGAAAAAGTTCCATGCTAGAGTTTCGTTCCATGTTTGGGTTTGTTGATAGAACCAGTTTCTGTTTGCTGATCTAATTCTAGTTAGATCTCCCATTTCTACCACCTTTTGTCTGGATGCAATAGTGGATGCTTGATGCATTTGTCCTATTACATGTTGGGGAGGAATGACATCAATGCTAGTATTTCTTGAAAAACCTGGTAGACCAAACTCTACTCCTTCTGACCATCTTAACTACCATTGAGGCACCAAATTTTCTCTATATGTTTCCAAATTGGTGTTATAATCAAGATATTCAGTGGTTGGACCATTTCTGTAATCATCCCAAGTATTTATTATCACCGTGCTCTTTGAACAATAAGCAATTTGAGCATGTGATTCAGAAATGAAAGGCAAATTTTTTCTCTTTGGTGGATGGCCATTTATACTTGGTAGAGTAATAAAATATCCAAGTTCGCCTTTAGAAGTTTGACAAGAGCCATGTGGCTCAAGCAGATAGTAACGAAGTTCCTAGGATACAATCTACTCGTAACTTTGTTATCAGGAATATCATCCCTAGTGCATGTTCATCAAATAACAAAATTCCTTTGGGAATCTCAAAGTTCATGTATGTAGATACATTTCCCAAACCTGTAGCCGAATAGCTGCTAGGAAGCCAATATTTATGAGGGATCAAGTCTTTATGCACTAAATTCATATCTGAACCTGTATCTAATAGTGCATTCAAATAAAAAACTTCAGAATTTATTTCTAACTTGATCTTCACCTGATACTTTTGGAATCGAATGCGCAAGATCTTCATTGTTGTTAGCCCTTGAAGATGGGTTGTTTTTTTTGGATTTTCATATGGTGTATCCTCCAAAGGAGGTGGTTTGGAATCCAACTGATCCCTGATTTCTATGATCTCTTGTCTCGCCCAAGAGTCTATTTTGAAATTGTATTCAGACTCTTCTTCTAGCTTTCTAATTTTTTGTTTTAATTCAATGACCTATTTTCTCAAACGAAAAATTTCTTTGGCTAGGTCTGTTACTGAAGTATTTTGGAGCTTTTCTTCTTTATTATATTTGATAAAAGTTTTTGTATTTTTATCAAAAGAGGCTTCAAGAAACAAAGGTTCCCTTCTGGAAGACTCAACATTCTTTGACCTTTTTTTTGTTTTGACTGTCTTCAGAAAAGTTTCAAGAAGTGATTTTTTCATATTGCCTTCTGGAAAGGCTCTGATTTGTGCCAACATTTGAGCTTCTTGATCTCACGTATTACTGAACATACAGACTTTTATTTTCTTCCGAAGATCTGGTTCTGATTAAGATTCAGAGCTTTCTGAACTTTCTTGGCATGAGCAAAAATTTGGATTTTTGCAATTGCAACTCTGATTTATAAAAACTTCTTCTTCTAAACTGTAATCAAATTCAGAAGTGCTAGTAGATTCTGAACAACATCCTTGTTGTAATAGATGTACTTCTTCTCTTTTTGGGAAAGGATGGTGTGGGCAATGGTTTGTTTCATGATCATTTGCCCCACATCTATTACAATGTAATCTTAAGGATAATTGTTTACTAGCCTGGGCTTCTTTGGCCTTTTGTTCAGAATATTTTCCTTTTGACATTCTAGATGCCTTGTTCTCTAGACAGTTATGTGCAATGTGTCCATATTTTCCACAGATCCAGCATTGTACTTGTTGTCTAACCTGATGGGAATGAGATTTTAATTTAATGTCCTCAGGCTCATAGTAATTTGTCCTGGGTCTGTACCTGTATTTGTATTTCTCTTTGCTCTTCTCTTTCAATTCCGTTTTCTTTTTTCTTTTCTTTCTTACAGGGTCTGTAATATATAGACCATACTTTTCACAGATGGATATTTGGTCAGGTAAATGAGATAACTTATATACAGAGTTGTGAAATTTCATATTTACACACAACCCAATTAAGGCTTTAGTGATAAGAGAATAAATCTCTCCCCATGTATACATCTCATGAGGAAGTTTAAAAACTTCTTGCATATTTAAATACTCGACAAATTTACTAAGTATGGCTGCCAAGTAAACTTGTTTCCAGAGAAGATTTTGACTATCTTGGACCTCAAAAATTCTTTGAGTCCAATCCTTATGGAACTCTTCATATTCAGACATCTTCCTTCATTTCATATTCATCAGAATTAATTCATGCTTGTCTACCAATTCAGATTCAGTACCACACCAATGTTCAAGAATTGCAGTAGTTAGAGATCCTATCATATTATTAGGGGGAGTCCCATTAGTGTGATAAGCTATATCTCCTTGCTCATCTCTGAGTACTTCTGCCTCCATCTTGGCAATCATAATTGGAGAAGAGATAACTTCCCACCATTTTCTCAGAGTGCCTGTAAAGCACTGGATGATTGACTTACATGCTTCAACCTGTGATATTCCTTTCATACACATGACCTTGTATGAGACATACATTCGATCAATCATCTATCTAATTTGTCCAATAGACAGATTGTCAATGTTCCATTCTTGGAACCAATCTTCAGGAAATGTTTGGCTTTCTGGTAGTTTTCCTTTCCCCAATAAATATTGTGCGGGAGGTTTTCTTGTGTGGTGAGGGATGTATTCATAGGAAGGTCGTTGGATGGATACTAGAGAAAGGTTTTCTCTTGCGGATGATGATTCTGGATCATCTTTTTCTGGAGGAAAGTGACGAGGAAATTTATTTTCTATTTTTGTCTCTTCGGGCTTATATACAGGAGACAAAATTGATATAGGATGGTTTGGAAGGATGAAAGAGTCAGGGATAGGTTTTTCAGAGATACTATATTTTTGCTAGATTTCTAACAAGGACTTTCCCATTTTAGAGAAAGCGTTTCCTAGTCCTTCCATTAATTCCTCATGGTTTCTTGTGGATTCTCTAGATTTACATGATAATTCAGACAGAGCAGTTTCCATTTTATCTTTAACATCTGTGACTTTTTCCTATATTTCATTGACAGAATGGACTATAGTATTTGTTGAAACTTGCAAATCTATAATTTGTCCTTTTCTGGCATAATCATTTGTCACAAATGTGTGAGTGGCCATGCTTCTTAAAGCTGTGTTTGTCCAGTTTATTTTTTCTGATACAGACTTCACTCTTTTTTCTATACCCGAAAGATGAATAGCTTCCTCAGAAAGTAGCAAAGGAACTACTTTTACTTGCCTATTACTATCTTCAAGGACAATTCCCTTGAAAGGGGGAAAATTAGAGTAACTCTGTTAGGAAATTGCAAAAGTGGAAACCTTATCTTTCATACAACTTGCAAGAAACTACCAATAACCACACCGCATGCAAATGCAATGGAGTTAAAGCACATGTATTCATATACACAATTGTATAATTAGATTTGAACAACATAGAAACAGAGACTCATCTTGCTTTTCTTATTAAATATCTTATCAGAAAATTCTAAGTTTGAAACTTGTCCACTTTCCAAGTAGTACACTATAACCTAAGATGATAAAAAGCTTCCCCCATCTTGTGCCTAAGTAGTACACCATTACCCCTCTCTTCCACTATATGTGACAACTCGCCAACCACACCACCTTTCCTAAAAACAAATTGCCCATTAATGGAATGTTGAGGTAAACCGTGCAAACTATTAATTACTTCAACTCTCACACTCACAATGTCACCATCCTACCATCAATCCAATTCAAGTTCAAGATTAATCTTTTTGAAATCCTAATACCATGTAATAACTTATGCCAACATAGCTAATATCTTAACAATCATCAATCCAATTCAGGTTCAAGATCAATCTCTTTGAAATCCTAATACCATGTAATAGCTTATAGCTTATGCCAACATGGTTAATATCTTAACAATCATGCATTTTCCTAGTTCCATGACAATCAATCTTTTTCACTAATGACAAGCTCAACAAATCTCATAAATACATTAATTGATCTCATAAATACATTAATTGATTCACTAATTAAAAAATGGTTTTTCATCTTCGAATATTTCTAAGAAATTTTCATGGACATCAAAATTATCAATAATTGTGTCGAGGACTATAGTTCATGATAGCATCGAGAAGCTATAAAATTATCAATAATTGTGTCGATGACTAAGGTTCATGGTAGCATCCATAAATCTTCTTCTATAAAATTATGTCGATGACTAGAGTTCATGGTAGCATCCAGAAATCTTCTGCAATAAGCAAAGATAAACAAAAATACTCTTCAACTACTCAACAAAAGTAAAAGTGGACGCAACATTGTGAATAATCTAAATGTCTTGTACTTTAACTTTTGCTTTCAGAAATTTTCTCGTGTAAACTTCCCGGAAGGTTCTCACACATCTACGGTGATGTCATGTGGTTGTACCAAGGCTTTTTTAAATTAGAAGGGAAAAAGGCCTTGTTTAAGTGTTTTTTTTTATCGAAGGTTTTTTTTTACAATTTAGCTATATAAATTTACAATCTTTTATTTCCTAAAATCTATTTTTAAAGTAAAAACTTATTTATATTTAAAAGTTTTGGAATATTTTGATTATACAAAAAAAATTACTTAAATCTACAGATCTAGCAATTTCTGATCAGATTTTGTAAAAATCTACAAAAATATCGTAAAAAAGAATCATCTTTCTATTAAAAAATACTGGATGCTCACAAGGTGGTTCTCACACATCTACATTATGTGGTTGTTCAAAGGCTCTTTGAAATTTAGAAAAAAAAGGTCTAAAAAAATATCACAAAAAATAATCATCTTTCTACTAAAAAGACTGAATGCTCACAAGCTGGTTCTCACACATCTACATTATGTAGCTGTTCAAAGGCTCTTTGAAATTTAGAAAAAAAATGATGATGCTCACAAGTTTTGTCAGCAAAAGCGGCCTCAACTTTCTACCACATCTTTTCAAGCAAACTGCCCGTTACCATTTACACCAAAATTTTACCAATACGAAAATTAGCAAAGGAAATCTCTCCGTTGATGGGATACAATAGTAGGATCTTCGTTAACATGTGATTATATATCATTTTTTGCGTGTAAAATGCAAGTATTACTATTATTGGTAGTAGTTTAAACTTCTATTTTTGGGCAGTTTTTGGGTGATTTTTCTGTTTTATTTTACTCGAACTCTAGTGAGAAATGTTTGGATCTGCAGATTTGAGTGGCTAAGTTTGTATAATCCAAGATCCTAAAGGATGTTTCAGCACGCCTGATCCATTTATGCATTCATAAATGCAATTTAAACAGCAAAAAATAGTGATATTGTCTAAATTTATATGACCAAATTCCAACCAAAAATACCACAAGATAGAACGTTTAGCCACTTGGAAATAATGGAGAAAGCGCTAGTTGTAAGCGCCAGTAATAAGCGCCAGTTGTAAGCGCCAGTTAGAAGAGTCAGTTCTTAGTTAAGAGTCAGTTGTCTAGTTGTCTTTCGGTTTGCATGTAGCCGACTCGGGAGAGTCCTTTCCTATATAAAGATGTAATCCGTCTTCATTGATTAATAAGAAGTGAGCGTAGCCTCACCATGTTGTTTTTCTCTCGTATATTTTATCTTGGTATCAGAGCCACGGGAGTAAGGTGCGAAAATTCTTGAAGTTCGCAGGTCCCTCCTCTGGTAGGGTGCAAGGGCATATTACTCGGCCTCCACGTGCATAGAAAACAGAAAAATTCCCGTAGGCCACTATAGCGTTACAGTGCGGAAATCTTTGGGCATTCCCGCATTCGAAGCACTGGAGAGATGCGAACTCCCCGCAGTCGAATAAATCGTGAGCTGCGAGAACTACGAACTCCCCGCAGTCAAATAAGTCATGAGTTTAACTGCGGATTTGCAAATCGTGAGGCTGGTGCGTTAGTGTGCAACATTAGTTTGGGTGCAGCGTGAGAGTCGAGCTACGAATCCTACATGAAGAAGTCCGTGAAGTGAAGTTTGAATGCATACGAGTGGAGAGCACAATTTGCATGATTTATTTTTGGTATGCAAGCGCTGACCAATTTCTTTTGAGAACCGTAAAATCATGCATGCGTGAGTTTTCTTTAAGTGGATATTTTATTTTAACAAAGCGTGGATTTGGTGAGCATAAGTGGAGCATTTAAATACATACATTTTTTTTTATGGATAAAAGCGTGAGGTGAAAATGGATTAATAGTGGATAAAGTGAATGCATGTGGAGTTTTTATATAAAAGTTTTTATATATAAACTTTAATTTTTATATGTAAAGTTTTGAATGGGAGTGCAACATTGTATTGTTTTATTAAGTGGATACTTTTTAAAACCTAAGGTGAATTTTTAAAAAGTTTTTTTTAAGGAGGGGGTTATAAGTTTTTTTTTAAAAAGTGGAGATTTTGGATATTAAGATGGATGCATGCATGATTTAAGTTGATAATAGAAATATAGTTGGATCAGTGGATTCGAAAGGCAGAGCGACGAATTGCTCAGCACTCGACAAAAAGTTGCATATCCTTGGTGATTTTCTTGCAGAGAATAAATTGCAGCGATGGCGAATCCGCTGGCAGAGACCTACCTCAACGAAGCCAACAAGTTAGATGGCTCGAACTTCATTAACTGGAAATTCAAGATGCAGACGCTCATGGAGGGCTATGGTGTCTGGAACATTGTGAATGGAACCGAATTGAACCTGTTGCGGCTGCAGGTGCAATAGAAGCGGTAGGAGGTGCGACAACAGCACAGATCCAAGACTGGGAGAAGCGCGAAAACAAGGCAAAGGTATTGTTGCGCATGTCCGTTAAAGATAGCATAATTCTACATATTAGAGACGCTACAAATTCTGCTGCAACATGGACAGCTCTTAAAGCATTGTATGAAACTAGCAACACAAATCACATTTTGTTCCTGAAAACTAAATTGCTAGGCATTAAGATGGATGGAAGCGAATCTGTTAGTTCATTTTTGGGTCGCATTAAAGAGGTGAAAGACAAGCTAGTAAATATAGGGGAAACTGTTTCCAATACTGATCTAGTGACTATTACCTTAAAAGGTATGTTAGAAGACTATCATATGTTCATAATAGGTCTTGCAGCAAGGGAGAAACCTCCTACATTTGAAGAAATGACAGGTATTTTGTTGCAAGAGGAAGAGAGGCACGGGAATCTAAAGCCTCCAAGTAAAGATTTGGCATTGTGGTCAAGTAATAGATCTGCGAGAGGAAGATCAGGAGTAAGAGGCAGAGGAGGTAGTTCATGGCAGAGAGGCGGTTCATGGCAGAGAGGCAGTTCATTGCAGAGAAGACAATCTCCAAATCAAGGTATGCAATCTGATAGGAATGAGTCAAAGAGTTGTTTTTATAGTGGTCAACCTAGACATATGGTTAAAGACTGTCATAAGAAGAAAAGTGATGAAGCTAGGAATAAACCTAGAACACATTCAGGTCATTATGCAGAAAAATCTTCAAATCAAGATCACAGATTATTTATTGCTAGTGATGATATTGATGAACCCCTGAATTTTGACTCACGGGATCTTAGGTTGTTTGTGTCTAACGCTGCTTTATCTGCTGAAACGGATGATTCTGATGCCTGGTTTGTGGATTCTGGAGCATCAGTACATATGACTTGTAATAAAAATTGGTATGTTAATTTCAAAGAAACTCAGAATGGTGCCAGCATATATCTTGGAGATAATAGCGCTCATTAGATCAAGGGATATGGAGACATTCCTGTGACATTGCTGAATGGTACTGTTCATCACATTCGCAATGTGGTGTATGTGCCAGGAATACAGAAAAATTTGATCTTTGTGTCCACCATTACAAATCAGAACTTTAAGGTTGAATTCTTCAAGAATTATTGCATAGTGAAGGTTCTGCTGGACCACTTTCGAACTGTTGCAACGGGAGTCAGAGTGGGAGGTCTATACAAACTTGATGTTACCAGCAAAGCACATCATGCACTAACTTCTGCCACTATGCCAACAGAGATTCTTTGGCATGAAAGGTATGGACACATCAATCATCCTGATTTATTGTTATTACAGAAAAAGAATATGGTTGAAGGTCTTCCCATGTTAAAGAATGAGAAAATTGCTTGTGATGGATGTGCATTAGGAAAGATGCACAAAGATGAATTCCCCTCTAATCCTGATAAGAAAAAGAGAGATGTGTTAGATCTTGTGCATACTGATGTTTGTGGGCCTATGCAGACTAGGTCTTTAAGAGGTGCATTTTACTTTCTTTTATTTATTGATGATTGCACAAGATACACATGGGTTTACTTCCTTAGACGAAAAATTGATGTTTTCGAGTACTTTAAGGAATTCAGAACCATGGTGGAAAAACGGACAGGAAAATCCATCAAAATTCTCCGTTCAGATCAAGGGGGAGAGTATAAATCAGGGGACTTCAACAAATATTGCAAAGAGAATGGAATAGTACAACAGTTTACAGTACCTCACACTCCACAGCAAAACAAAGTTGCTGAATAGAAAAATAGAACTTTGGTCGAGTGTGCACGCAGTATTATGAAAGGTAAAAATCTCTCAAATGCATTTTGGGCTGAAGCCATAAATACTGCAGTTTATTTAAAGAATAGAATTCCAACAAGGTGTCTTGATAGTGTTACTCCTTTCGAAGCCTTGTATGGCTCCAAACCTGCAGTTAATAATTTGAAAGTATTTGGGTGTAAGGCTTTTGCACATATTCCAAAGGAGAATAGGAGGAAATTGGATGCTAAGGCCACTAAATGTATTTTCATTGGGCACTGTTCTGAATTTAAAGCATATAAATTGTTTGATCCTTCTACTCACAAAGTATTTTCAAGTAGAGATGTACTTTTCCATGAGCAGGAAGCAGGAAATCATGACGACAACAGTCATGAGGAATGGTAGAGACTTCTTGATGAAGGAGTTAAATAAGAGCAGCAACAACAACAACCCACACAACAGCAGCCATCCCCGCAGCGACAACAACAACCATCCCCTCAACGACAGCAACAGCAACAACAAGAAGGACTCAATGATATGGAAAATTCAAGCAGTCACAGTTCACCTAGCAGTGAAGGCAGATCTTCACAAAGTGGGGAGGAAGATAATCAGTTGAAAAGATCCTCAAGACAGATTCGGCTTCCTCAGAGGTATAAAGAATATGCCCTAATGAGTAGCATTTCAAATGTCATAGAACCCATGAATTTTGATGAAGCCAATGAACATGATGAATGGCCAAATGCAATGGAGGATGAATATGAATCTATAATGAAAAACAATACTTGGGAATTGACTGAATTGCCTAAACATAAGAATCCCATTGGATGCAAATGGATATACAAACCCAAGTTTAAATCATATGGTAGTATAGATAAGTATAAGGCTAGACTGGTTGCAAAAGGGTATTCACAAACAGAAGGTATTGAATATGCTGAAACATTTGCACCAGTAGCTAAATTGAATACTATCAGAATGTTAATCGCTTTAGCTACAAAGTATCATTGGAAGTTGCATCAGTTAGATGTTAAATATGCATTTTTGAATGGTGAGTTAAAGGAAGAGGTTTACCTTACTCAACCTGAAGGTTTTGTTGAAAAGGGGCAAGAACACTTAGTGTGTAAGTTAAAGAAAGCATTGTATGGACTAAAACAGACACCTAGGTCATGTTATGAGAAGATAGACTCTTTCTTTCTTCAACAGGGTTTTATGCGGAGCAAAAGTGATCCAAATCTGTATACCAAATTTGATGAACATGGGTATATGGTATTGATTTCATTATATGTTGATGATTTAATAATTACAGGAAATGCAGAGAAGTTGATTGATGAAATCAAGGAGCAGTTGTCAAAGGTATTTTAAATGAAAGATCTTGGTGAGTTACATTACTGCCTAGGTCTTGAAGTTTGGAGAAGTGCAGGCCAAACTTTTGTTTGTCAGAGTAAGTATATCGGAGAAATACTTAAGAAATTTAAGATGGATCAGTGTAAGTCTTCTACTGTTCCCATGCAACAGAATGTGAAACTGTCTTGTGATGATGGTTCGAAGGAGGTGAATGGCACTGTGTATAGACAGATGGTGGGTAGTCTGAATTATCTCACCACAACCAGACCTGATATTTCATATTATATGAGTGTGTTAAGTCAGTTCATGGCGAAACCTCATGAAAGCCATTGGAATGCAGCAAAGGCAGTACTCAGGTATCTAAAAGGTACACTTGATTATGGTATTAAGTATACTGATGCATCTAATGCTAAGTTGACAGGTTATTCAGATTTTGTTTGGGCTGGCAATATGGATGATCAAAGATCAACCACTGGATATGCATTCAGCATTGGATCTGGGGTTATTTCATGGAGCAGTAAAAAGCAGCCTACTGTATCTTTGTCCTCTACCAAAGCAGAATATAAAGCCTTGTGTGCAGCAAATTGTGAAGTTGTTTGGTTAAGAAGACTTCTTCAAGATGTTGGAGAAGAAAGAAAGGAACCTACGATTATCAGATGTGACAATCAAAGTTCAATCAATATTGCGAAGAATCCGATTTTTCATGCAAGGACAAATCATGTTGAAGCTCAATATCATTTTGTTCTAAAAAAGTTGCAGTCAAATGAAATAATTCTTGTGTATTTAATACTAGTGAAAATGTTGCTGATATTTTCACTAAGCCTCTTGGAAAGATTAAGTTTGAACTGTTTAGGGAGATGTTAGGTGTAGAAGTCAATCCATTCTCCATTAAGGGGGATAATTGGAAATAATGGAGAAAGCGCTAGTTGGAAGTGCCAGTAATAAGCGTCAGTTGTACGCGCCAGTTAGAAGAGTCAGTTCTTAGTTAAGAGTCAGTTGTCTAGTTGTCTTTCGGTTTGCATGTAGCCAAATCAGGAGAGTCCTTTCCTATATAAAGATGTAATCTATCTTTATTGATTAATAAGAACTGAGCATAGCCTCACCGTGTTGTTTTGCTCTTGTATATTTTATCTCAACACCTTACTATTAGTATTGTATTAACGTTGGAACGTTGGCCATCAATGGAATCTTACAGTCTACATCAATCCCATCCATCCCTATGTATAGTGACAAGGAATCCCATCCATCGCTATGTATAGTGACAAGGTCAGTTTCTATGTTCTTTCTGATCGCACATTTTAGTTTTTACATTTTAATAAATGGTCAGATTCAACAATATTCAAAGGATCAGTCTATCTATTTTGAAGGGGGAAAAAAAGGGGAATGTGCGTGCAATCTACTCTGCACAATGAAGTTTAAATACTGTGCACCAAATAGGCTATGTGACAGAGTTCTCAAGACCACTGTGCAATGCACAGACTGCTCAGATTGTTGCACATTGTGAATACACACACTAAATAAAATAATTTACGAATGCAGAATAAAACAATGCTATGCTTTAGCATGTAAACTCAGAAATAACACAGAAACTTTTCTAAACACAAAATACTTGATATTGAAGAACTTCGGCATAGTGCGCTTAGATTACAAAATACAGTGAGAAAATGAGCTTCATCTCTGATACTTCTTCTGTCAACTCTTCAGCTGCTGATGGTTTTGAACTGCTTCTCTGCATCCCTCTCTCCTTTTCTCTATGTCTCTATCTATCCATCATGTTCTAACTAAGAAACTCAGACTTATATAAAATTTTAATGTGACTTCCTACAGAAGCTAAAACCGATTCAACATTAAACACTACCATAACTACGATTGACTCTTCAACAACTTAATTTAATTCGAGAAGATAGAACTCAGCTCCATTTATAGCTTTCATGTTTGTCAACTGAGTTTTGAGTAGACATGCGACTTTGCACTTACAAACTATCAGATTGTCTGATTGACACTTTGACTATTGAAAGATTTCGACTGACAGACAAATCGATGAAGACGTGAAGATCTCACTGAATTGTAATTACACTTTCCAACACTCCCCCTTAATTATAAGTCGGTGGAATTACAAAGAAAAAAAAACATCAAAAATTTGATTTTTCATTTTACTGTCACTCATCTGTTACTGCGCAGATGTTGAAATGCATCTCTTGCTAAAGCCTTTGTAAAAATGTCTTCCATTTGTTCTTTTGACCTGCAAAATTCTAAGCAGATCTCTTTGTTATTCACCAATTCTCTGATGAAATGATACATTGTATAAATGTGTTTGGTTTTCTTGTGAAACACATGATTCGTTGATAACAAGATGGATGAATTGTTGTCACAGAAAACTGTAGTTGGTTCTTGTTGTTCCTGCAACAAATCTTTTAAAATTATTCTCATCCATATTGCTTGACAAGTTGCGCTTGTGGTTGCGACGTACTCTGTTTCTACTAGAGAAAGTGTCACTATGGGTTGCTTCCTTGATGCCCATGATACCATAACTGTTTCAAAATGAAATGTGTACCAAGAGGTACTTTTCTTGTCATCAATACTACCTCCACAATCACTGTCACTGTATCCAATGAGTTTGAATTATTCTGAAATAGAGTACTTTATGCCAAAATATTTTGTTCCATTCACATATCTTAGAATTCTCTTTCCTTCTTTCCAAAGTGATTCTTTTGGAGTTTCCATGAACCTTGAGATTAGGCTCACTCCATACATAATATCAGGTCTTGTTGTTTTCAGATACATAAGACTACCTACTAGTCTTTTAAATGGTGTGGGATCCACTTTGGACACTTTATATTCCTTTCTTAACTTCAATCTTGTTATGACATGTGTTGGTGCTGCTTTTGAATTCACCATATTGAATCTCTTCAATATTTCATGTGCATACTTGGACTATGAAATAAATATACCAGTTTTGGACTAGTGCACTTCTATTCCCAGAAAATATCTCATTAGCCCCAAATCAGTCATTTCAAATTCATCCTCCATGGTTGACTTGAAATCTTCTATGCCAAAGTCACCTATAAATATCAAATCATCCACACACAAACAAAGAATTGACACATTACATTACTGATTTGATTTGATGTACAATGTTGTTTCATTTTCGCTTCTCTGAAATATGTTCTGTGTGAGATAAGAATCTATGTGACTGTACCAATCTCTCAGAGCTTTCTTTAATCCATATAGTGCTTTCTTTAATATGTATACTTTGTTTTCTTGTCCTGGAACCTCATAACCTTGTGCTTGTTCCACGTATACTTCTTCTTCTAAGTTTCCATTCAAGAATGTTGACTTTACATCCATCTAATAAACTAGCCATTTGTATTGCACAACAATTGCTAACAATGTTCTGACTGTGTCCATGCACGCAGCTGGTGCAAATGTTTCATTGTAATCAATTCCAGGTTGCTATGTAAAGCCTCTCGCAACTAATCTTGCCTTGTACTTCTGTACTTTTCCTTCTGCATCTTGCTTGGTTTTATAAATCCACTTGACATTTATGACATCCTTATCATCAGGTACATCTACCAATTTCCATGTTTGATTTCTCTCTATGCATATGATTTTTTCATCCATGGCTTATGCCCATACATCTTCTTTGACAACTTCTTCAAAAGTTAATGGATCATCTATTTGTGAAAACAAAGAAAAAACTGAGAATGAATTTGTTGCGTCTTTATTATAGATGTCGCACAGACTTCTTGTCTTTATTAGTAACAGACTTGCTAATGTTGGATCTGGAGATGTAGAAGTACTCAGATTGCTTGTTGGTGTTTAGTGCACTCTAGGTGTAGACTGCGCACTTGTTGTTCTTACTGGAGTATTCTACACGGTAATTTGCGTTGCATTGCCAGGTGTAGATGGAGCTGCGCATTGTCCTATGTATGGTGTTTGAAAAACTTCATCCTCTACGTCATTATGCTCCATTGTATCAATTATCCTTACTGTATTTTCTATGGTTCCATCCCATGCTTCATTCTCTACAAACTGAACATCACGACTGATTATGAGTTTTCTTGCGATTGGGTCATACAACTTGTATCCTTTTGTTTCTTCAGAATACCCAACAAATATATATTTATGTCCTTTGTTGTCCAACTTTCTTCTGAGTTCATATGGAACATGTGCACATGCGACGCAACCAAAAACTCTTAAATGCGCCACATTATGCTTTGATCCTATCCATACTCCTTGAGGAATTCTATTCTTCACACTCTTTGTCGGACAACTATTCAAGATGTATACTGCAGTTGCTACTGCATCAACCCAATACTCATTTGATAAATGTTTGGTTGTTAACATATTGTGCGTCATTCCCATGATGGTTCTATTTTTTCTTTTCCCAACACCATTCTGTTGTGGTGTGTATCGCATGGTAAATTTCTTGTAGATGCCACGATCTTTACAAAAGTTCTAAAATTCTCTTGACATGTATTCTCCTCCTCTGTCCGTTCTCAGACACTTGATGTAATAACCACTCTGTTTCTCCACAAGTGATTTAAACTGCTAAAAACAACCCAATGCGTAAGATTTATGATTTAAAAAATAAATCCATGTCTTTCTTGATAAATCATCAATGAATGTTAGAAAATAAGTACTCCCTCCTATAGACGAAGTTTTCATTGGTCCACAGATGTCTGAATGTATTAATTCCAGTGGATCTTTTTCTCTGTAAGACTTGCCGACTGGAAATGATTCTCTGTGTTGCTTGCCAAATATGCAGCGTTCACGTATCCTTTCTGGTTTATCAACTAATGGCAATTCTTTTACCATATCCTTTGTGTGTAGCAGCTTCATACCTCCAAAGTTCAAATGTCCAAATCTGAAATGCCATAGCCAGGAGTCATCATGTGTTTCAGATTCAAATGTTGCCTTCATCTCTGCGCCATTTTTTCCTTTCTTGATATTGCGAACACTATTTTCTTCATTAGTACTATGCACACTTTCTGCTATAAATGCAGTGTCTAACTACACATATTTTATTTTGTCAACAGTTTGCGTTGTGTTCTTCTTCTTGACTGGCTTTAATGTCAATGGGAACATTTTGTTACTTGTCATCTGGATATTTGCAATAAGTAAATTGTTGGGCCTTTATCCATAATCACACAGTGATTATCTTCCATGTATATTCTGTATCATTTTTGTAACAGATGTCCTATACTCATCAGATTATGCTTCAAACTAGAAATATAATTTACATCAGACATAACTCTCTCTTCTCCTTGTCTCGTTAAAATATTTATACTACCTTTGCCTAAGACAGTGACTTGGATATGTGTTCCAAGTGTAACCTTGGTCTGGATTGAGTCATCCAAACTAGAAAACAATTCTATATTTCATGTCATGTGGTTACTGCAGCCTGAATCTAAATACCGTATGTCACAGGGATTTTCTTGAGCAACATTGCATTCAACTGGTGACACTATAGTACGCAATTCTTTTACGCTAGGCACAACTACAACGCGTGCCATAAACATAGGGCGAGTTTGGTTATTTGCACTGTCTAACTGATCTTGACTTTTCTTGTTCTGATTATACTGTCTCTTTCTGCAGTCATATGCATAATGTCCATACCTTTTACAGTAATGGCATTGAATCTTTTTTTTGTCGGTTCTTTGAAAAGTTGATTCGCTAGTACTTCAGTTTTGACCTCTTCCACTAGTGTTTCCAGGATTGCTATTGTATCCACTTTTATCGGAAGTTCTTCCTCTACCTCTAGAGTTGTCTCTCCCCCTTCCTCTTCCACTGCTTATAGATGACTATGCGGAAAAAGAATTTTCTAATGACATATTCGACCTGTTCAATCTATGTTCATGATTGATGAGGGAAGCTTGCAGTTCATCTAGGTTGAACTCACTCAAGTCTTTGCCTTCTTCTCGGGTTACAACAAGAGTATCAAATTTATTAGGAAGACTCCTAAGCACTTTCTCAACAATGTTTTTGTCTTCTATGATTTCACCATGAGACTTAATCTGATTTATCAATCCTATTACATGTGTGTAGAATGAATCTACAGTGTTTGATTCTTTCATTGACATAATTTCAAAATCTCTTCTAAGAATCTGAAGTTTTGCAGTTTTTACTTTATCCATACCTTGATAAGTGTTTTGTAATGTGTCTCATGCTTGCCTGGCTTGCTTTGTTGATGCAACTCTTGGAAGTATGCTCTCATGCATGGCTTGATGTATATAAAACAACGTCTTTCCATCCTTCTTTCTTTGTTCTTTCGAGACATCTTTCTCATCTTGTGTGAGGGTGTTATATGCTGCTTGATCTGTCGGTTCAACATAACCATTTACGACTATCTCCCATACATCTTGACCTCGGAACAAGGCCTTCATGGTCAAGGACCACATCTCATAATTCATGCCTGTAAAAGTGGGAGGTTACAGATTTGAGTTAGAAGCCATAGTTCACTTTCAACGGAGTTTCTTCTCTGACAAACGCGTTCTGGTAGAACCTGCTCTTATACCAATTTGAAGGGGAAACAAAAAGGGGAATGTGCGTGCAATCTACTCTGCACAATGCAGTTTAAACACTGTGCACCAAATAGGCTATGTGACAGAGTTCTCAAGACTACTGAGCAGTGCACAGATTGCTCAGATTGTTGCTTGTTGTGAATGCAAGCATTAAATAAAATGATTTACGAATGCGGAATAAAACAGTGCTATGCTTTAGCACATAAACTCATAAATAACACATAAACTTGTCTAAACACAAAATACTTGATATTAAAGAACTTCGGCGCAATGAGCTCGGATTACAAAATACAGTGACAAAATGAGCTTGGGCTCTGATACTTCTTATGTCAACTCTTCAACTATTGCACTTATATAAACTTTGAATGTGACTTACTATATAAACTAAAACCGAACTCAACATTAAACTGATAGACTATCTGACTGACATTTTGACTACAGATTTCAAGTGATTTCCACTGACCACTTTCCAACATATTTCAACATATGCAGGAATATTTCAGTGATATGCTCAAGACAGATAGGGTTTGTTGCAGACAATCACTATGCTCTTCAACATCCCAGAAAAATAATAGAAGGGTTTACAGGTATCTCACATTCTCTTGCAACAGCTCCCACGATGGCCGAAAACAAAGAGATCCTTGAAGTGCAGTTAGTGGGGGGAGGAGAACGAGGATACATCTCATAACATGGAGGACTTCATTGCAGGTTCTTCGACTTCTGAGCCAGGGTATATTGTACATTCACACAATATATACATCGATGTGCAGTTTTTCTTGGACAACGCAAAGTAATGTTATGTAGCATACGACTACTGACTTGTTGGATTGTGTACATAATGTCAGATTAATGGACGGACACGCTCAGGAGCAGCAGAGGGATAACGCGTACGATCTGGAGAGAGAATCAAGAGGAAAGATAGAAATACGCATCAATGAATTAGAAGAGTATCGTAGCCAATGTTTGATGGATGGCCTTGGTTACTACGATTCTTTCAAAAACAAGAGACGGCGTGTTCTAGACTTCCAGGCTAACCTCAAGAGGCTGGAACTTGCAGCTTTGTGGGATCAAATCTGGTTACCAAAAAATTTCCGGCCGAATGGAGGAGAGTGGCCACTCCTTACTTGCTTCTCGTTGAGCACCTTGATATAGCTAATTATTATAGATTGGGCAAAGACGAGGAGTGTGCATCTTACTGTTGTTGGAAGCATGCCAACAAATTTTCTTATGCAGTAACATGCACAATGCTGCTATGTTAATGCACATGTATGCAATATATTTATGAACTGCTCTTAGAACTATGTGATCTATTTATGATCAGTTTGTGTAACTGAGTCGTAGATATTATATATGCAAGCATACCTGTAAAGGTGTGACTGCAATGTGTAGTGAGTGTGTGAGAGCAAGACAGCAATACTGAGGTGTTGTGTGTATGGGAGGAGAAGATTTCTATGCCTAGGCTGACTATTTTATTTCTCCCTTGAATAAAAGAATATCCATAATCATTGCCAGTTATTTTATTCATCCAGTTTCCACATAAATCACTGTTTCAAATTGTGAGTTTCTTGATTTAGTGTGTTTAATATTTCTTATTTTGTGGTCTGTTATTACAAAACTATTCAGGAGTGGCTGGAAGATAATAAAGAAAATAACCAGCTGCAACCACCCCTGTAGGCAATGATCAGCCAAGATTAATGCTAACTCACAATCCTTGCCTCTGGGCTCATGTAAAAGAAATGAAATATTTAATGAGTACTAATAACGTAAATGATCGAGAGAACTTAGCTACAGAATTTGAAGAGCGCCTGAGGCGTTTGTTCAATTCCAATGATCGAGAGAACTTAGCTACAGAATTTGAAGAGCGCCTGAGGCGTTTGTTCAATTCCAATGGTTTGTGCATGGAAGAGGTTCTGGCTGGAGAATCTACTTTCAAAATGGTGGTCAAGTCGTTATGGGGGAGAAAAAAATTCACAGCAGCAAGCGAGCTCTTGCCTCTCTCCTATCATTGCCGACCACACAGAATTGCTTGAATGATCAAGAATAGATATCGGTGCTTACAACTGGTCAAGCAGTTATAGAGCGACCTGTGCATTTTGCTTCTTTTTCATTTGATTTAGTTTTGGCTCACTTGTGGAGTGATGTCGCACATTAGGCCTAGCTTGGCTTTGGCTTCATTTTACAAGTACCGGTACTACTGATTTGATTTGATTAGTGTTATTATTGCTGTTGTTAATGTTACTACTGATTTGATTTGAGTAGTGTTATTAGTCCCTGCGGAAAGGTCCAGGGCTAGTTTAGGTTTGATTTTATAATTTTCCAAAAAGTGTTAAACATGCTCCCCTCGGTATCAAAGCTTTAATTCAGATGATTTACCAAGTGCACTAATCACGTCTATTTAGTAGCAGAGGTTAAAGCCAAAGAGGCATCTGAGCTAGTAGCAGCATAGACAGAGTCAGAGATGGCAGCATAAACTGTAGGTTTGATTTTATAATTTTCCAAAGTGTAATGTTTAACTTGGATGTTTGTATTTATTTATTTTAATATATATATATATATATATATATTTGTTAAAATTTTATTGACTAGTAGATTTAAAGTGTTATTGCCGGCTTCACTTCTTCCAACACTCTGCTTTGAAGCTTACTACCAGCATTTGAACCCAGTGTAGTGCTTTGAACCCAGTGCCTACACGGTTCAATACTCGGCATACAATTAAATCAGCCAATGCTGTCTGAAAAATGTACTCTTGGGACAGTTCGACATGCAATACTGTTGCATGATTGACTTGAAAAATTTTATTTTCTTCTACAAAATTTCTTTAAGCATAGTATTATAAAGAAAATTGCATACAAATTTTAATATTTAAAACAGGAAAACATTACACATATATAAGAATTTACTTGGTATGTGTGGATGTGGACACTGTTTATAGTGTCATTCTGTCAAACATTATAAAACAAAAAACAGAGGATTGAGTCGTGTCTTCTTAATATATTAATAAAATGTGTCTTCTTAATATATAAATAAAATGTTGTTAAATACTCCGAAGAAGTCTTTGTTATCTAAGAACGTTACCTTTCCAGTAAATCATATGTAGATATGGAAATATTTGTTCACCCAGGATGCACTTTGGGCAAACCATGAAACTCTTTTCTAAACACAGAAATAAATACATTTCTGTTTACTTATAAAAAAACACTAAAAAATAGTTTAGAGGATGTTCAGTGATGAACCTGCACGGCTATGATCATGGTCTTCTTGCGAGAATCCTGACATATGATCTTCCCATCTTCGATTCGCTCACCCATGGCGTTTTCCACGTAGACTTGGTCCCCAATGGATTTTTCGGGAGCCCTTTTCGAGGGGTTATTTCTTCGCTTGTCTTCTCACGGTGCGGACAAACTCGGCACAGACATTTTCGTCGGCATTCTCCAACTCAAGTGTTAAATTGAGACAATTTGGAAGCAAAACCCTGAACAAGAATTTGTTCACCTCGGGTTCAGCCTTGAGCTTCATCTTAGAGGGAACTCCAACGTAGCCCTCATTGTTGCTTCTTTTCTTCCTGGCAGAAGATTCTGCCATCTTGGACGCAATATATAGCAAACGGCAGAGCTAACACTATGGTCTTGGACGCAATATAGAGCAAACGGCAGAGCTTCCCTTCACAGAAAATTAGCAAGAATTAACGTATGCAGCGAGATTGAGTTACAGCAAGGATATCCAACTGCTCAGAGCAAGCATGCATTCAAGACAAGCTCTGCCATTCCGACATTGCTACAAAGCTTCTAAGCAAGCATGCATGTACAGCTCAAGACAAGCTCTGGCATTCCGTCATTGCTACAAAGCTCCGCTCAGTAACCTCAAAACCACTGTCGGCAAACTTCTCTTTCCTTACAGATAAGCATTCCTATCTAAAGTCCATTATTTAAAGTCTGGAAAGTCCATGCAATAATACACAGAAAGAAGAAGCAAAAAGCTGACTTTATTATCAAAAATACAGTTCAGGAATGTACGAAAAAGAACCTGTCCGAGGATTGGAACACTGGGCAAACTACAGAGGGAACCCTTGGAAGAGTTACAGAAACAGAAACAGAGCAGCTGAGTCAGAAAACCAACCGCAAGATTGAATGCCGAGCGAGCATTTGTAACATCAATACCCTTGAACATGACACTAAGCTAGCGCGTGGTAACAAGTTATGACAAGGGAATAAATGATTGAGAGGATCAATGTGGACGAGGAGTAATGGGAATATAATAATCTTGAAAATAAATGCGCGTGCGGGCTTTAACATTAACCATTGAAGCTAATCTTGCATGTCAAGATCAAGAAGTATTTTTTTAATTTAATAAAAATGTTGCTTCTTCCATCGCCGACCACACAGAAAGGACCAGCCAACCAGGTACGCGCATATGTAGGAATGGTCTCCCATTGCCAGTTCGAAAATGGTTAATTACCAACTTCGTAATTCACCACGAAATCTGAAAATCCCTAAATATATGCCGATGATTTTATCTGCCCCTTTAGGTTTTTTGAGTAAAGCCCAGCGGATTCAAGTTAACTTCTCTTGTTATTTTTGTACTTTTATTTGTCAACATCAGACATAGAAATACAATTCTGAGGTTTATTGTTGTGAAGGTTTATCTCAATGTTTATTTTTGTGTAGGGTAATTCACCACGAAATCTGAAAATCCCTAAATATATGCCGATGATTTTATCTGCACCTTTAGGTTTTTTGAGTAAAGCCCAGCGGATTCAAGTTAACTTCTCTTGTTATTTTTGTACTTTTATTTGTCAACATCAGACATAGAAATACAATTCTGAGGTTTATTGTTGTGAAGGTTTATCTCAATGTTTATTTTTGTGTAGGGTTTAGACTGTACTTGTTAATTTTTATTTCTGGGCGATCATTTACATGAATTTAGATTGCGATTCTCAGAGGTCATTTACCTTATTTTCATATCAAGCGATTACTTAAAATAGTCTTTGCTAGAAGGCAGATTAAAAATTATGTGATTCTGTTGAATTTGATCTCTTCTGGCCAAAAAAATTATTATAAGACTGTCAAATTTATGCACTTTCATAAGATTAAGCAGGCTGAAGTTGCCGAGATGGATTCAGAGTCCTGACATAGTTATCCTAAATTAGCTGAATTTTGGTTCTGAATTATTACCAAATTTGAGTTGGGCAGGTCCGGGTGTGAGAATCAATCATATGATCATCAATTTTGTAATGTGCTGTTAGGATTCTAGTTGTCTTAAGTAGATAAATTTGTTTCAACTCTGCAGTTGACTGGCTGTATTCACGATGAAATCATCAGTTTTGTAATGTGTTCTCAGAATTCCTGTTGTCTTAAGTAGATAAATTTGTTTCAACTCTGCAATTGACTCGTTGTATTCACGGTGAAGGTTATGCCTATCCTTCAAATTTGACCTCTTATCAATCAAGTAGATTTAATCATTGTGGCTTCAAACTCAGGCCTAGCAAAAGCAATGGATGTTTAACTATGATAAATCAGATATCCTGAAGACATGGGACCTTTTAGTACTTCATTAATGAAAATCCTGGACAAAACATTGAGCTTGGCCAGATGCCATTTTCTATCATCTAAAAAATTGCAACATGATGTGAAAATTTTGCATCTACATATGGGCTATTTTATTGAACCAATTTAATGAAAATATATAAGACAACTAAGCCTGTCCAGTTATCGAGTTAACATTTCATATTATCTCAAACTTACAATGATTCGTTGTACTTTTGACTCCATTATGTTCAACTGCACTACGACTATGTTTCACCAAGCAACTTGAATCTCTTTCTATGGATTGAGGTCCTGTTTCTTCTAAGACAATGTAGATTGGAATACTTGTCAGGACTCAGCAAACACTTATTTTTCTTTGTCCCAGGAGAAAAATATGGAACAGCCGTGCTAGTGTCACAACACTTTCAGTTTGAAAGAAAAAGTGGGGTCCCAGGACCTTCTTGCAGTCCAACAGTAATATCCCTTCCAACAAAATTTACTTCACCAATCTAGTCTTGGAGGTGCTACTGAAAATGCATATCAACTACGCTGGGATTTCGAGTTACTGTTTTTAATTTATTCTCGATCTGTATTGAGAGTCCTTATGGTTCTCAACCTTACTGTCCAAGCCAAGGAGGAATTTGGTAGGTCTCTTAGTCCCCTTCCACTTCAGGAGAGTGAACCTTCATTTAGTCTCCTGCCACTTCATCCCAAGAAAGAGGGTGGCATTTTCACTTTGGCAGAGCTTCTTCTCCTCCATACCATGGGATTGATAGCCTGAGTTTACTCCTCAGTTCACTTATCTTGTTGAGGTTACTCCCCTGGTTTTCCTTGCCTTAGTTACACATGAGTCATCATAATCATGTTGGTTGCAAGAAACAACCTTCCTGCACCAAATGGATCCTCAGGTTCTATTTCCATATTCTTCTCCCTATTAGTTCACATGCTTTAATGGGAATATGCTACTACTCTACTTGCACTAGCTAATGTAGCAATGAATGTTACAATTAATCAACTGACATACTACTCTAGTTGCACTAGCTAATGTAGCAATGAATGTTACAATTAATCAACTGACATAAGATTGTATGGACAAAGCGATGTAGTGCACATAAGGCACATCATTAATTTAACGACATAATTCATATTGCATTACAAAATCTCAACACTTATCTTGGACAAAAAGTGAACTAGATTGCCATGATACTTTTCCCACCCAACCATCGGATAATCCCAGAATGGGAAGATTCCCACTGAGCTGGGGTAATTAATATGATACAAGAGGCCATGAGCACTCTCTCGCTACACTTCAATCCCTAGGGTATCTAACTCACAAAATTCATGGTGCGGTTCAATGCTAGACTTTACTACCCTTGGGTTACAACCTTGCTATGGTTACAACCATCCTTGGGGTACCTCTGGATCAAGGGAAGAATTTCTTTCTATGTACATACAAAATTGTTAGATCTAAGAGTTGTGGCTAATACTCAGACGGTTTACCTTTGCCAAAGCAGGGATTCTGTCTCTTATGGGTCAAAAGAAAAGGACATGCTAGAAGGTACTTTAGATAAGCTTTTGGGAAGGCTATTTTCTCATAGCATGGGCCTCCCAACATTTGGCCAGCCCCACAGAGTAAGACCTATAATCACTTTATATAGGTTTAATAAGGTTCTTGTCTCATAGCTTAGGGCTCCTAACTTTCCAGCGCCACAGAATTGATAAATTGTGAAGCAAGAAATGCAGAGAGAAAGTATAGAACAGAAAACAGTATATTCAGGAGATAAACTGAGCATGCTATTGCTTCAGCCCAAAAAATATTTGAAAAACTTTTCTCTTTAAGAAGTGTTCTTTCCATATTCATTATTGTCTGATTTTTCCTTTCGGCCACTCCATTCTGTTGTGGAGTATACCTGGCTGTTGTTTGCATGATAATGCCTTGTGATTTGCAGAAATTTGCAAATTCTCTGGAGTCGTATTCTCCTCCTCCATCTGACCTGAGTGCTTTTATATATTTGCCACTCTGTTTTTCAGCTTCTGCCTTGAATTCTTTGAATTTTGCGAAAGTTTCAGAGTTGTGTCTGAGAAAATAGATCCATATTTTTCTGCTGAAATCATCAATAAACATTAGAAAGTAAAAGCTACCACCTATTGACTCTGTTTGCATTGGTCCACATAGGTCAGTGTGAAGAAGTTCAAGATGTTGTTTGGCTTGATTGGAAGACTGTGGAAAACCAGTTCTCTTATGTTTTCCAAGTATGCAAGACTCACATGGGGGAATTTGCTCTTTAAAGATAGGTAGACCTTTGACCATGGATTTCTTCTGAAGAAGACTTAGACTCTGAAATGGTAGATGTCTAAATATTGTGTGCCAAACCATTGTTTCGTTCAGGGTAGATGCACTTTGTGAATATGGTTGACTCAGATTTGCAGTTCTGAGGGTAAGGGGAAACATCCTATTTTGAGTCATATGGATTTCAGAAATCAATTTTCTGCTGGGGTATTTGTCATATATCTTGCAAGATGCTCCCTCAAAAAGTACCTTATAGCCATGTTCAATGAGATTTTCTACACTTAGCAAATTATGTTTCAGATCTGGAACATGATAGACATTGTATATGTCTTTCTTTACATTCTGTTTAGTAAGAATAGGAACAGTTCCTTTTCCTTGAACTTTGACTAAGTAATCATTTCCAAGTGTAATATCAGATGAGATTGAAGAATCAATGCATGAAAGTAAATCTTTGTTACTTTTCATGTGATTGCTGCATCCACTATCCAGCAACCAGAGATCTTTAGGTTGTTCTTCA
>JASDQU010244766.1:81945-93055 GCA_032191745.1 Picea mariana | reverse complement strand
CTAATTTATTTAAGGGAAAAATAAATTAGACACACATTTCTTGTTGACTTTTCAACACTCCCTCTCAACAAGAAAGGGATTATCCTTCACCCCAATCCTATCTCTATGTTATTCGAATTTTCTCCTAGTGAGCGCCTTTTTCAAAATGTCTGCATCCTGATCTTACATAGGAATGTACTGAAGCAACATGATCTTCCGCTGCACAAAATCTTTGCAATGATGATACCTGATATCTATATGCTTAGATCTATCATGAAACACAAGATTAATCGAGAGTTTAAAGAAACTCTGATTATCACAATGAATCACTGTCAGATCTAAATGAGAACCAAACAAACCAACCAAGATCTTTCTCGTCCAAATAGCCTCATATGCAGCTTGACTCACTGCCATGTATTCCTCTTCTGAACTGAGTGCCACATATCTCTATTTCCTGCTGTACCAAGAAATAGTTTTAGATCCAAAACTAAAGATCCCCCCTGATGTGCTTTTTTTGTCCATTGGGCTGCTCGGCCAATCTACATCTGTGAAGCCATGCAACTTCACCTTATCTGTCTCTCATCCCTCTGTCTGTACCAAGACATCTCTTCTCCCATTTTTTGTGGACTTCAAATATGCATACTCGTCTGAGGAKTTGAAGAAGCAACACRTAAATKCTATTACCTAAAATCATTCTGCRGGTATTATTGAATGTCGTGTGATAGGAATTAATTRTACATATACARGMAAATATGTTTATTCAGGACTTTATATAACATAGGAACAAAATAAATTAAGGCTTACTTMCATAGGAACGACCAGGTGAGGAATGTGATCCTGGTCTCATCTTCCTAACAACAATGGGATTAATCRACTTAGTGATTTTGAACAAGGCCCTAATGACGTTCRTTTAATCCCGTCRCCKTCRRTTCTKTTTYGCACAAATTTGCAGGCCTTTTTAAAATSAGAGGATTTGACTCTKAAGYTGTAGATCATGTGATTTGGAAATCCYTCAATATCRTTATATGVGMATACATTSATGCTAAYAKATATATAYAKATATACATGTCAACCTCATATAAGCAGAGGGATCATCSAGGTGAAAACTTCAATAATGATTTTATGTAAGTTCAAACCCAATGTAATATGCACCTCCTCAACTAATTGAACTTTGAAGAATTTAGATTATAAGGTTAATTGTAGCCCGCCTCCAAAACCTGTCCATTATTCAGGACTTTATATAACATAGGAACAAAATAAATTAAGGCTTACTTCCATAGGAACGACCAGGTGAGGAATGTGATCCTGGTCTCATCTTCCTAACAACAATGGGATTAATCAACTTAGTGATTTTGAACAAGGCCCTAATGACGTTCATTTAATCCCGTCACCTTCAATTCTTTTTCGCACAAATTTGCAGGCCTTTTTAAAATCAGAGGATTTGACTCTTAAGCTGTAGATCATGTGATTTGGAAATCCCTCAATATCGTTATATGGGAATACATTCATGCTAACATATATATACAGATATACATGTCAACCTCATATAAGCAGAGGGATCATCCAGGTGAAAACTTCAATAATGATTTTATGTAAGTTCAAACCCAATGTAATATGCACCTCCTCAACTAATTGAACTTTGAAGAATTTAGATTATAAGGTTAATTGTAGCCCGCCTCCAAAACCTGTCCAAATAAATGTAGCCCCCTCCGCATCATTTTCAAGTAATCTTTAGTCATAAGGAACTTCTCGGCTGAGAAATGCATTCCCTCTATCTTTATCAAATAACAATGCTCCAGAATCGGCCTGCAACAACGGAGTGCCTTACGTCCCAATATTCTGCACCTAAAATATAGCCGTTATATATTCTTAACAAGACGGAAGGGCATGGAATATTTTATGATTTAAAAGTAGTTATCGTAATCATAACAACCACACAATCACCATCTTCGATATTGATGGGATTTTGATAAATAGTAAAAATAATTTGGCACTTGGATTAATTTTTATTTATAACTAGAAGAAGACGTGTCTTACATCCACCATCCATCTACACAGATAGCTGGCCATGTTGGTGCTTCATGGTAACGTGTTGTTCGTGATAAGTGGAGTCCTAGGTTTCTCATCCTCTATGTTACAGTTTCCAGGCGCATGCACACCACATTAAACACATAGCCTCAACACAAATAGATTAGGGCTAAAGAACTCCAACTTCCATGTTTTAGCTAAGAGTTTGGAGTACCTAAGCGATCTATCTGGAAAATATGCAAGAATTAATATCTATTTCATGAATTACTCCAACTTCTAGGTTTTGGTTGAGTGTTTGGACCACCTCTTGGACAAATACACGTGCATTAATGTCTCTATCATGAATTACTTTACATATTTGTGTGAGGAGGAGTTTCAGATTCAAAAATGGCTCCTTAGATTCAAAGGGGCTAGTCGAATTGGGTCATCCATGATAGTTACGAAAAGTTGTTCATCGAGGTCAGGCTACTTTATCACCCACTTGTATCTTAAGTTTTTGTGATATCTTCCCTCTGGATTCCTATAAATATAATCTTCCTTAGAGTTCTCCTTCATCTCTGATTTTCATGGAAACAACTGCTTGCAGTACTCTATAGTGTGTGAGAATGCAGATTGCAGGGATTCTGATAATGGTGGTTGTGGCACTAAAAATTGTGATCTCGTGTGAGCCTCAGCAAACGTCTAATGTGAGGGAAAGTTATTATGGCTGTAATATGCAAAACATCGAGTGGGACTCGGGAAAGGCCTATGGATACTGTGCCACTTAGAATGCCAACCAACCTCTCCAATGGAGGAAGAAATATGGGTGGAATTCCTTCTACTTCCCTATAGACGCCCATGGTCAGGGAAAATGCTTGAAGGTATATATATATATATATATATTTTCATGCTCAATAAATATCGAGTCACTAACAGAGGCACTGGAGCATCTATGATAGTGAGAATAGTTGATCACTGCTCCAATGGTGGACTCGATTTGGATGCCAGTTTTTTCAATCAAACAAAGGATGCAACCATGATGGTCTCATGGTTGAACATCAATAACTGGGTTGTTAAGTGGGCATGGCCTCTACAATGTACGGTTTCTCCATCGCAACCTTGACCAACTGCCAAAATCCCAATGGTGAGAAAAAATAAATAGCTCATAAATGATAAATTGTGAAGCAAGAAATGCAGAGAGAAAGAATAGAACAAAAAATAGTATATTAGAATATATGAAGAAGAGTACAAAATGAGTACATGAAGAAGTTCATAAGTAGTAAGTCTGAAGAAGTACTATGCAATGGGAAATAGCTGAGCTAAATAGCCTCAAGAAAATATAGAATAGAAAGTACAACTGGCTAGGACAGATGGTAGTGTACAGTCAACTTGTTGAGGTTACATTATATTTAACACTCCCTCTTAAACTCAACAGTTACAAACATCAGCACTAATTATGCCTAAGTGTTGTCTCTGAAAATCAAAAACTGATTTTCCCAGTGGCTTTGTAAAGATATCAGCAAGCTGATCTCGAGAACCACATAATTCTAGTGCAATATCACCATTATTGACTAGCTCACGTATGAAATGAAAACGAGTGTCAATGTGTTTTCTTTTCTTGTGAAACACATGATTTTTGGATAAAGAAATTGCTAAAGTATTATCACAAAAAATAGGAGTTGGATCCTTTTCTGTATGTGACATATCTTTCAATATTCTTCTTAGCCACACAACTTGACAAGAAGCTAAGGTAGCAACGACATACTCTACCTCTGCAGAAGATATTGAAACAATTGGTTGCTTCTTTGATGCCCATGAGATTAGGTTCATTTCCAGTTGGAAAACATGTCCATATGTGCTTTTCCTGTCATCTAGGCTGCCTGCAAAATCACTGTCTGTGTAACCAGAAAGTTGATTACTATCAGATTTAGTGTACCATAAGCCAAAATTGAGAGTTTCTGCAACATATCTCAGAATTTGTTTTTCCATTTTCCAATGAGAATCTTTGGGGGATTCCATGAATCTGGAAACAAGGCTGGCTGCATATATTATGTCAGGCCTAGTTGTTGTAAGATACAACAAACTTCCTACTAAACTTTTGTACAGGGTAGAGTCCACTGTAGGACCTTCATCATTCTTGCTCAATTTTGTGCCTAGTGGTATGGGGGTTTCTGCAGGATTTCATTCTTCCATGCGAAATATTTTGAGGATGTCTGCTGCATACTTTTGCTGACACACAAAAATTCCTTTGGCTGATNCATGGCATGTTTAAAATTTGTTAACTCAAGATTTCCTGTATAGATCATGTCATCAACATATAAACATGCAATCAAAATTTTACCGTGCTGATCTGTTTTGGTGTAAAGAGTTGGCTCATTTTGGCTTCTGCTGAAACCACTTTTGATCAGATAAGTGTCAATTCTGTTGTACCAAGCTCTTGGAGCTTGCTTTAAGCCATACAAGGCTTTCTTCAACCGATATAATTTGGCTGGCTGCTCTTGGACTTTAAATCCAGGTGGTTGATCGACATAAACTTCTTCTTCTAAAATACCATACAGGAATGCTGACTTGACATCCATCTGGTATACTTGTTGTTTGTGTTGGGATGCTATGGCCAATAGAGTCCTTACAGTTTCTAATCTTGCTATTGGAGCAAAATTTTCACCATAATTAGTACCAGGTTGTTGTGAGAATCCTTTGGCAACAAGTCTTGCCTTGTGTTTTTCGATCTGCCCTTTTTCATTGAGTTTAGTTTTGTAAACCCACTTGACACCAATACTCTTCTTGTGTCTTGGCAAATCAACAAGATCCCATGTCTTGTTCTTCTCAATGGAGTCAATTTCTTGGTTCATGGCTTGAACCCAATGTGGCTCCTTAGCTTCTTTCTTAAAAGATGTAGGTTGACATGACATTAAAGCAAAGAGGTTGTGTTGTTCAAAGTCATCCAATTGTTGATGGATTTCTCTCAAACTTCGAGTTCTCTGATTTTGTGTTTCAGAGAATGATTCTCTGCTGGAAGTTGAGTTATCCTGAGAATTTTTAGGTTGTCTTTGTACCTGCAATATTGGAAGAATAGTTTGAGGTACTTGTTGTTCTGAATTTTCTGCGTTTTCAGAACTTGGCAGCAATGGATTTTGACTGTCCATTTGCTGATTTTCTGAATCATTCCAGAATTGATTTTCCAGAAATTTTACATCTCTGCTGAGAATTAATTTCTTGGTGATTGGATTCTAAAGCCTGTAAGCTTTAGATGTTTCACTATATCCAGTGAAAATACATTTCTCACTTCTGTCATCAAGTTTCTTCCTTAATTCGGAAGGTATGTGAGCATATGCTATGCATCCGAATTTCCTTAGATGCGCAACATTGAGCTTTGTCCCGCTCCATGCTTCTTGGAGAAATTTCATCTTTAGACTGGTGGTTGGAGATCTATTCAGGAGATAAACTGAGCATGCTACTGCTTTAGCCCAAAACCTATTTGACAAACTTTTCTCTTTAAGAAGTGTTCTTTCCATATTCATTATTGTCTGATTTTTCCTTTCAGCCACTCCATTCTGTTGTGGAGAATACCTGGTTGTTGTTTGCATGATAATGCCTTGTGATTTGCAGAAATTTGCAAATTATCTGGAGTTGTATTCTCCTCCTCCATCTGACCTGAGTGCTTTGATATATTTGCCACTCTGTTTTTCAACTTCTGCTTTGAATTCTTTGAATTTTGCAAAAGTTTCAGACTTGTGTCTGAGAAAATAGATCCATATTTTTCTGTTGAAATCATTAATAAACGTTAGAAAGTAAAAGCTACCACCTATTGACTCTGTTTGCATTGGTCCAGATAGGTCAGTGTGAACAAGTTCAATATGTTGTTTGGCTTGATTGGAAGACTGTGGAAAACTAGTTCTCTTATGTTTTCCAAGTATGCAAGACTCACATGGGGGAATTTTCTATTTAAAGATAGGAAGACCTTCGACCATGGAGTTCTTCTGAAGAAGAATTAGACTCTGAAATGGTAGATGTCCAAATCTTGTATGCCAAACCATTGTTTCATGGTTGATGCACTTTGCGTATATGGTTGAATCAGATTTGCAGTTCTGAGTGTATGGGGAAACATCCTATTTGAAGTCATATGGATTTCAGAAATCAATTTTCTTCTAGGGATTTTGTCATATATCTTGCAAGATGTTCCCTCAAAATGTATCTTATAGCCATGTTCAATGAGCTGTCCTACACTTAGCAAATTATGTTTCAGATCTGGAACATGATAGACATTGTTTATGTCTTTCTTTACATTATTTTTAGTAAGAATAGGAACAATTCCTTTTCCTTGAACTTTGACTAAGTAATCATTTTCTAGTGTAATATCAGATGAGATTGAAGAATCAATGCATGAAAGTAATTCTTTGTTACCTGTCATGTGATTGCTGCATCCACTGTCCAACAACTAGAGATCTTTAGGTTGTTGTTTAGTCTTGTGGCATGAAAGAAACGTACCTCTTGAGTTTTCTCTCGTGTGATTTGACACATGTGCTCTGCCTGAGAGTTGATCTGCTTGCTTCTTCTTGAATTCAGATTCATAGTGCCCATACTTTTTGCATTAATAGCATTGTCTTCTTATTTTTTCATTTGACCTTCTCCCTCTGCCTCTTTGAGGATGGAAATTATGATGTTGATTTTGTTGTTGATGTCTTTGACCTTGAAATTTTTGATTCGGATACTGTTGTCTATTACCTCCACTAGAGTGAGGGTTACTTTGATTGCTCCCTCTTCCTTGGTGACCTCTGCTTCTTCCTCTGCCTCTCCCTCTACTGAAGGAGAATTGAGTTTTGAAATCATTAGAGAGTGACTCATCTGTGAGATGCAATCTGGTCTCATGTGTCACCAGAGAACCAATTAATTCATCTGTTGAAAAACTTGACAGATCCTTGGATTCAAGGATTGCTGTTACAACCATATCGAATTTCTTTGGTAAACTTCTGAGAGTTTTCTCAACAATGCATTGATCAGTGATGGTTTCACCAGTTAGTCTGATCTGGTTCACGATGCCCATGACTCTGCTCATGAACTGATCCACATTTTCGGACTCTGTCATTCTTAGAGTCTCGAATTGCATCCTCAAGGTCTACAGTTTAACTGTTTTGACCCTGTCATTTCCTTGGTAGGAAGATTTAAGAATGTCCCAAGCCTATTTTGAAGTACCAGCACCTGTGATTTTTGAAAAAATCGAGTCATCCATAGAATTATGAATCCAAAATTTAGCTTTATTTTCTCTGTTTCTTTGAGTTTCCTGAGCAATTTTCTGCTGATTAGTCATGGCGAACAGGTCTGCTGAATCTAGTTCCACATATCCATGATCCACTGGATCCCAACACTCTTGTGCTTGCAAGAATGATTTCATCCGAAGAGACCAGAACTCATAGTTCTTTCCAAGAAGAATCGGACCCTGAGTTGGTCCTAAATTGCTAGACGACACCATATTTTTAAAGAATTCAGTAAACCAAAAAAAATTCTTACTTACCTGTCGCTTGCGTGTAATTTGCAGTGACTTCAGCACTCTGCGTTCAAGATTTCGTGAGTTTTTGGCTTCACGATTCTGACGTTGGGACTTCGTTATATGAGTCCTCCGATCTCTTGTCTCGCCAACCTCTGATCACCGAAATGTCAATTTGTCGATGGCCAAAGAGAGCTTATCGGCTTTGAATTGGCCCTTAGTCTCCGTTCAATGTGACCATGCGCCTTAATGTTAAAGCGCTACGGGCTTTTCCGGTTCTTTGTCTTTCAATTTGCTGAAATGCCGAGATTTGCCTTTGGATAATTCAACGGTCAAGATCTTCCTGTGATCTGACGGTCCAGATTCTATCGAAACCACGAACTCTGAAATGCCGATTCGCCGAAATGGCATTAACTTCAGTTAGCCCCTTGGGCTATACCTCTGGTCCACATGAATTCTCCTGATATGACTGCAATCCCTTTCGGGGTTTCACGACTCAAACACGCGACCACTTGGTCTCTCGACTCCCAAAAAGATGATTCCCGAAATGCCGATGGCTCTTTCCTTTCAAGACTTTCCCCAAAGGCCTAGATTGTTTCCACGCGTCCCCTTACGATGGAAGATCCTCGTCATTTTGTGATTTTGCGACTTGCAACTCCAAATCCTCTGACTACTTGAAACCCCGGTAGCCAAAATGCTGACGGTTTCCTCGATCTCTGCCACATGTCCGAATGAATGGATGGTTGTGATCTTTTCAAGATTTCGGGACTTTCGCCATGGAGTGTCGTGACCTTGCATCAACAAGACCTCCGATATCCTGAACTCCGAAATGTCGAAATGATGGAACTTCGATCTACTGCCACCTGTCCTTTGAGATGGATGGCTCACAATCCTCTTGGGATTTCGCAATACGTGATGTCGGGATTTCGCGTATCGGAGTTTTGGAGAGCAGTATCCTTCGCTCGTCCAAATCCCGATTCCTGATTTTGCAATGGGATAAGATCGACAACTCACGATCTTTCACGATCCAACGGTCCAGAATGACTTGGAATTTCATGATTCGCGAATTCTCACGACAGTCTTTTGACCTTTACACCTTGCGAGTCAGGGAAATGCTGAGATCTTGCCACGTGTCTCTTGATGGAAAATCCAAATGATGTCGAGATTTCGCAACTTCACAAGTCGAAATTTCTCCTCTGCACTTCAGAGGACTAAACCTCGTGCACTTTCTCGTTGATCCAACGACTATTGGTCCTCTGCGCAAGATCTAACGACTGAAATTCTTTCATCTTTTCCGCACTCTCTTCGTCCCTTTTGAACTGGTTTCCCACTCTGGATCCGTTCGCAGGATGAATCTTACGGCGTCAGTGGCTACTCTTTGTGCGTTAGATGCGATCCTTGCTGCATTTGAAGGAATTTTCTCCTGTGGAAGAAAAATTTGTGAATCTTTCAAAGCTTTGAAAGAATTTCATGAGTTCTTTGTTCTCTGCTTCAATCTTTGACAGATTTGAGTGATTTCCCAAAATGCTTTAAACGATGCTGCCTTCTGCAGTAATCTTTCACAAATTTGAATGAATTTCGTGAAATCTTCAACTTTTCTACCTTCTGAAGCTCTTCTTCATGAATTCTTTGATGATTCTTGAAAATTGTACAAGAATATTTAAAGTTTATTCTTCTGCACTCTCTTCTTCCTTGATCTTTTGAGCGTTGTACGCTCTACTTTGGCACGTGAGCTTCTTACGCTGATCTTTTGAGAGTATGAGCGGACAGTTTCTTCGTGGAAGTTTCCTGCGAGGATCTTTCAAGAGTATGACGAACAACTCTCCAAGCCCTGTGAAAAGTCTGTGTCGAATGCTCTCAAGATTCGTGTAAGCTCTGCGTTATTTGAGGATCATGTTTCTCTCCATCCTATGTGAAGAGGCTTACCGCTAAAGCTCTGATACCATGATAAATTGTGAAGCAAGAAATGCAGAGAGATATAATAGAACAGAAAATAGTATATTAGAATATATGAAGAAGAGTACAAAACGAGTACATGAAGAAGTTCAGAAGTAGTAATTCTGAAGAAGTACTATGCTATGGGAAATAGATGAGCTAAATAGGCTCAAGCAAATCAAGAATAGAAAGTATAGCTGGCTAGGACAGCTGGCAGTGTACAGTCAGCCTGTTGAGGTTACATTATATTTAACAAGAAATGGTTTATCACATTAAGATCTCTTTTGAAAGTTGGGTAGATTAATAGAACTATACAAGTTGGACAAATACAAAAAACAAACCTTCATCCCAGCTATTTGATTCTAATCTATGCCACTGTTAGTGGATTTTTCAACTTTGAAAGAACTTCCTGTGCAAAAGCCTTTTACAAAATGTAAAAAGAAATTTGGTCTTATCTCTCTATTTATTTGTAAATTTGAACATAATTTTTTTCACAAAATGTTAAAAATGTAAAAAAAAAATTGGTTATGTCTCTATATGTGTAGAGTTTAAAATTAAAATGAAAACATGCTTATCTATAAACAAATATACATTTTAACTTTTTCACTTTCATTTTTTTTTAATAGATAATAATAAAGTTGACACATTTTTCACTATGTTAATTTGGATACCACTTTTAAAAACTTGAAGGAAGCTTGAAAATTGAGGGTTGTAAAAGAGGAAACTCATGTGATAAACAGACAAAACATTTAAAAGAGGATACCATCATTATTAATAAGCAAAGGTTGGCCCTTCCCACCATCAATAAATAATATGCTATCAAAATTTAATTGTAGTGGGATCTAGTATGTGGTATATGTATTACAAGGAAAATATCTCTATGGCTAGGGGTAAACCACGATTGATGAAAATGACTGCAGAAAGAAACTCTAATCTCAAGTATGTTATATAAGAAAATATGCTAACAAGAGAAGATAAGAATCCTACCTCGTCTAGACATTCGATGAAGTCCTTCGTTGAGCACTTGAATCAAAGCAATATACCTGCAACTAGTCCTCACAACCGAAGCAACATAAGCATATGACAATAATATATGATGTTAGCACATTCAATAGCATAATCCATCAACATTCATAACAAATACGCGCATGGAATAATAATTTAAATATTTGCAAGATATTAATTGGACCAGAAAAGAGTATTTCTATTAAGATATAATCAACATAAGAGAATGAGTTACAGAGTTCTCTGTCGGCATGATTTGAACTGAGAAACTAAGTTCCTTCCACCTGAACCTCCACTACTTCAATCCTCCACCAAAGGCAAGCTCATATAAGAGAAACAATGAAGTTCTCAATCATTAAGGGAAGATCTTGGGGGCTGAACAATGTGTTCAGACTTAAAAGAAAAATGGATGCACACTCAATGTGAAGTTAATAATTTCTTGAGAGTACCTTTGCTCTTAAAGTGGAATTCTTTCTCCTCTTTTCCATAGCTTGGACTTTGCCCATTTATAGCTTGAAGGACAGATTCAGAACATTTCCGTACATGGAAGGCCAAGAATCATTGATCCGTGACATGAAAACCCAACACCAATTTTCAATTTTGAGCACATTTGCGAGCTGTAGTGGTGATTAATCCTCATTATTGTTATTGACATTGTTAATATTCAAGTGGGTAACTATATATCTATATAGATATTGA
>JASDQU010244766.1:59166-73700 GCA_032191745.1 Picea mariana | reverse complement strand
GAAAACAAAACAATTTTAATAAAATCAATAATGAAAGAATAAATATAAAATTTTAAAACTAATTTTAAAATAAACTTCTAAGCATATTTAAGAAAATAGAAAAACAAAATTAAAAATTAAAAATAAAAACAATTTTACAATACAAAACCTATTGTTTTTAATTGAAACTAAAGTAAAAAATTAAAAAAACACAAATATAAACAAATTTAATAACATTTAAAAAAAAAAAAAAATACAATTTTGCAATTGACAAGTTAGAAGATTGCTTGGAAAAAACAGGTTGTGTCGGCCCTACTCTCATTGGTATAGTCATCAATATTCTTCTTTATGCCGATGCTATCATTCTTATGGCTACGAGTCCCCATGATCTTGAAAACCAACTAAGGTTCCTCAAGGAGTTTTGCTCCAATATGGGTATGACTGTTAATACTTATAAGACTAAGGTCATGATTATTAAATCCAATAAGATTCATTATGATACCTTCATATATGACAACAACAACTCGGAGGAAGTGACTTCATACAAATATCTTAGAATTGATATTCATCACAAGCTCACTTGGAACCTCTCAGAAAAGGAGTTATAGGAAAAATGACATATCTTGTTGAATTTTGTCTTATTCTAGAGATTGAACTTGTAGAGAATGCCCCCAATAGAATATTTGTTATATATATCTGAAAATTGAACAAATGATACTACAGGATGTACTATAACCAATACATTTGGTCTTACTGAATTTGGATCTTTTATGAAGAAGTTATGACGTTTTTACCCTAAACACTTGTTTTAGACTAGTTTTAGGACTAGCCAGAAAGCCTATTTTCCATGGAGTGTAACTCCAAAAATACAACGAACCAAAAGATGAAATTTTTATCACACCTACTTGATTATGTTTCGTCAACGACGTCCCACTTTCATGGTCTGAATCATTCTAGAAAAAAATTTATTGTGAAAATGGTGAGATGACCTGTAAATAACATACCCTAGAAAGCATCATCAAAAGAATGTATCCTCCCTTGAATTTCGGCCTTATTTACTTCACCTTCCCTCTAAAATTTGGCTTAGATATCCTTTGGTTACCTCAATCACTTGTAGATATTCAATATCCTCAAGTGTGATTAAAATGAGAGAGCCTTGCCTCTTATTTATACTTTCATGTAGCTTTATCAAGGGGTTACCTTTTAGCCCACTTTGGTTATTTTAGGGTTAACCCACTTCTAACCACTAGTCCACTTAGTAATTTCTCCATTTACTTTATTATTTAAATAATTTCTTTTGTATCCACTTTGACTTATAGTACACTCATCACTTCACTTTATTATTTACCTTCTAAAATTTCTTAAACCACTTTCCTTATTTTAGGGCTAACCCACTTCTAACCAGTTGTCCACTTAGTAATTTCTCCATTAAATTTATTATTTGAATAATTTCTTTTGTATCCACTTTGACTTATAGTACACTCATCACTTCACTTTATTATTTAAATAATTTCTTCTTTTCAACCACTTTGACTACTTTGACATTTTGTGGCTTCTAGATGACTCATGAACGTTCTCCAACTTCACATGGCCATAACTCTCTAACCGTGAGGATTTATTTAACGTTATACATACCACCGAAAATGAGATGACATGTATTATCCATCTAGAATAGTATTACCTTCAAATATATTAAAACTCATATCATTATACATCAAACAAAATTGGGTCCATCACCCAAACCTTTGTGCTACCAGAATTCACTATCGTACTTTCTTCAAGGGATGACATCAATGACAACCAACCCAAAGAATCAACAATCTCCCCCTTTGACATTGATAGAAATACTCTGATGAAATACTAAATTCATATCACTCATGCTCCCCTTGTGACCATCACTCCCCCTGGAACCATTCATCTGTTTTATTTCTCCAAGCATTTACCTTTGCATCTGATAAATCTCTCCCCCTTTGTCATCAATGGAAAAGGTATATTTCCATCTAAGGCTACCCCCCCTGACTAAAATCATCCTGAAATTGATCTCCCAACCTGAACTGTCCTCTGTATGGTGCTTCCTCATGTAAATCTAATACATATAAGATAAGCATTCAAACTCATTCATTTTGGAGGAGAAATTACTTCAAGTCTCTGGCGAAGATACTCAAAGGCTTCCCATGGAAGCGGTTTTGTAAATATGTATGCCACTTGTTCTTTTGTGCCCACATATTCAACTATGATGTTCTTCTCTGCAACCTGTTCCCGTAGAAAGTGATACTTGATTGGAATGTGTTTCGTCTTGGAGTGCATCACCGGGTTTTTTGAGATATTGATGGCTCTTCTATTATCACAATAGATTCAGATGGGCTCATCATACTCAACCTATATATTTGTAAAAGTTTGTTTCATCCATAGAACCTGAGTACAACATCCTACTACTACAATATACTCTACTTCGACTGTATACAAAGATACTGATGATTGTTTCTTGCTTAGCCAAGATATTAAACACTAACCTAAGTAGAACGTTGCTCCACTGGTGCTTCGTCGGTCATCAATGCAACCTTTCGAATATGCATCTGTGTAGGAAATAAGTGATAGATCCTTTCCTTTTGTATACCATAATCCAAATTCTTATGTTCATGTAAGATATCTGAAAATCATCTTTACTACTAATACATGTGATTCCTTTGGTGCTGCTTGAAATCATTCCACATTTCCAACTTCCTACATTACATATAGTCTGGATGCTGCCACATATAGTAAGCTACCAATCATTGACCTGTATTGTCCCTCATCTATAGACTTTGAATCATCATCTTTGCTCAACTTACAACTGGTTTGCAATCTTCTATTCCAAACCTCTTTAGCCTTTCTCTGATATACTTAGTTTGAGAAATAAAAATTCCTTGGTTGCTTTGACGTATCTGAAGACCCAAAAAGAAGGATGGTTCTCCAAGTAATGACATTTCAAATTCATTCTACATATCCTTTGCAATTTCTGACACAACCTGTCATCATTTCTTCCAAAAATAATATCATCAACATATACTTCAATTAATAAAATACTATCTTGAGTTACCTTGATGTAGAGTTTGTTGTCTGCACTTTCTTTTCTGATCCTTGCCTGTTGTAGATATTTATCCAGTCTAGAGTACCATGCTCTAGAAGCATGTTTTAGACCATACAATTCCTCCTTCAATTTGCACACATAATCTGTGTTCTCTGATAACTGAAATCCTTCTGGTTGTTCGATGTAGACTTATTCTTCAAGTTTTTCATTCATAAAAACTGATTTCACATCCATATGACACACTTTAATATTCTTGGATCATGAATAAGCTAAAATCAATCAGATTTCTCCCATTCTAGAAACTGGGGAAAATGTCTCTTCAAAGTCGATTCCTTCAACCTGTGTGTATCCTTTACATACCAATCTAGCTTTGTTCCTTGTAACCTATCGACATTCATTCAATTTATTCTAGAATACCCACTTTGTGCTAATCACATTCTTATTCTTTGGTCTTGGAACCAATTCCCAAGTGTCTTTTTTTTTTGTTAGTTTGTTCGTGACATGTGGGACTAACCTATGGCTAAGAAACCGCGACTCAGGGGCATCTAAGCCATCAAAATCACCCAAGGATCGCACCTGGCCTGAGCCACACCAACCCTTAACATGGATGGATTTTTTGTCCACATAGGTTTCGAACCGATGACTTTAACATCATGGAGAACCTTAATAGCACACTCCATCACCTACTGTCCTACACCTCGAGGACCCAAGTGTCATTCTTTTCTATTTGATCCAATTCTTCATCCATGGCCTTATTCTAAAATTCATCCTTGCTGGCCTCTTTAAAACTGTTTGGTTCAATCGTAGATGAGAGTGCTAGGTGTCTTTGGAGGCACTTGTTGAACTTGCTCTTCTACTTCTATTTTATCTTCTTCATCTTCCTCTTCTACTTCTTCTTCATCTTTTTCTTCTTCTTTGTAAATTTGTTCCATTGATTCATTTTCTTCTTCCTTTAATTCTCGTCCACCTGTTTCATCAATTGTTACATTGATTCTTTCCACAACTTTGTTCAACCTCATATTGTAACACTTGTATGATTTCCTTGTACTTGAGTAACCAACAAGTACTCATTTTTCACATGAGAGTCAAAATTTCCCATTATGCCATCTTCTCTTTTGATGTAGCATTTGCTTCCAAATACTCTTAAGTGCTTCACATTTGTTGGTCTTCCTTTCCATATCTCGTAGGGAGTTTTGTCATTGTTGTTTCTAAGAATTACTCTTTTTTGAATGTGAATTGTTGTATGCACTACATGTGTCCAAAAAATATCTGTCAATGTGGAATCCATTAGCATTGTTCGAGCCATTTCCTATGTAATTATCATCCATTATGATAATGTTCCTTTGTCTCTGAACCAATATTATGAATCCATGCTCTCATCCACTGTCATATATCTATCCAAACCTGCTAAGTGTTCTTATGAATCCATCTATTTCCATACTGTCCAAGACTCTATTGCACAAATATTTGTAATGCTGACCCATTTATCGCTATACTATCATGAATTTTTTATTAATCTATCAAATTGTACTTCTGCTAACCTACTGCTCTGGATATGTCTTCTCAGACTCTGCAAGCTACTCGAAGGATTGTTCTTTGATATGTCATAGCTATCGCATAGACTCCCCCTATCTAATATTCATACTACCTAGGAGTCTCTAAGTCGGATGGCTCAGAACAATTCCCGATATGATGTGTATTCATCATCATCTTCATTGGTATATTCATCATCTCTCTAAGCTTTGAATTATTTCTTTCTGTCTGTGGATTCATCTCTCACTACAATGCTTGAAAGTACAGTCTCTTGAACTTGTTCCTTATTTGCATGTCCTTCTTTTCTTTCAGTTATTTTCCAAACATTTATGTATCTGACATATTTCTTTTCTCTGTAGAATTTTATTCATCTTGTTTTATTTCCAATCTTGCAATCTCTGGGAACTGGTCTTTGTTCACATGTTCTTCGTGTTTTCTTATCCATACTTTATTATATTTGATATCAATGTTCTCTTTCATGGAAGTATCGATCATGCTTCTACAATCACTAGCTATGTGTTCATAGTTATGACATTTGTAACATCCAATGTTACATGGGGCCACATAGGCATTTCTTGCTTCAACATTTTTATAATCCCTGCAATCTGCAACCTTTTGTCAAAAATTTGTACAATAAAAACAATGACCATAAAATAAATTTGCATACCTAGGAGTGAATGATCTTCTTTGTAGCATATTCCTTCTGAATTTATTCCTTGATTGATCATGATCATGATTGAAGCTTCTTTTTGGCTTGAACATGGATGGTCTTCTTGAAGATGTATCTTAAATAATTTTCTTAGATTCTGGTTGACCATGATTCTTTCCTTTGAGTACTTATGCATAACTCTTTCTATTTTCTTCATTCTTCTTTTCTAGCAATCTAGAGTGCTTCTCTTCATTCTCTATAACTAATGTGGATGTTTCTATATCTTCAACATTCTTGTTGAGTTTGATGATTTTACTTCTCAATGTGACAACTTCTTCTTCAAGCTTCTCAACCTCTTCTTATTTCTTCATTATCTAAGACTTCATGACTTCTTCTGTTCTTTTTGTTTCTTCAGGATGAATTTTAAATGTGATTATTTCTTCTTTAAGTCCTTTCTCTTTTTGACCAAACTCTTCCTCAAGCTGGTTTAGATTGTTAGTTCTTTCCTTAAGATGATATGTCTATATCTTCTCTCTCATTTTTGCTTCTTCCTTCTGTGTTGCTATGTTGGCTTCCAAATACTGCTTTTGATATTCAAGATTTTCTTTGATCTTTATGGATTCTTCTAGTTGAGTTCTTAAGTTCTCGATGACCCATTGGGCTTCTTAAAAAATCTGAACACTTTCCTTTTGTTTCATCAATTCTTTCTTGAGTGACTTATTTTCTTCTCTTAGTACATCTAAAGCATTAATCAATTCTGCTTCATAATTGTCTTCCTTTTCAATTAGTTTTTATGACTCATTTCCTTCATGGATTTATATTTCAAGATGTTCATGTTTTTCACAATTAAAGAAAAACAACATACCTCTGGTGATTATGTACTCTTCATCTTCTGAATCTATGATGGGTGAAGAATATATGTCATGTAATTTATCCCAAATTTCTTTGGCTGATGAACATTTACCAACCTTTTCTCTTACCGAATTAGGTAATCCTTCCCAGATGAAATCCATTGTTAGTTTTTTATTCTTCTTCAATTCCTTCTTAGTTGCATTCTTTTCCCTTTTTGAACTATCATATCTTGTAACAAATGATAGCCAAATATAATACCCTTATGCCTATAAAAATAATTTCTCCCTCCTCCTCCATATCTCATACTTTAAACCATTATGGTCATTAAACATTGGTACTTCATTCTTAGAATAATCCATGATCTCCTTCCAGTGGTTAAATCGTTTCCTGAAGGAACCTGCTCTGATACCAATTGTTGGATTACTGAGAGGGGGAGTGAATCCGTAACAGAGAAATGTAAGCCTTTTTAACCACAAAATTCAATTGTTATATCAATGTAGCATTATCGTCCAATAGGTGTAGAGTAAATAAATAATGAACAAATGAGAAACCATACACATACACAGTACACCATTTTTTTTTATGTGGAAACCCAAAGCTAGAGAAAACCACGGAATGATTTTTCTTATATGTCTTTAAGAATTACACTCATTGGAAGCACCAACATCCTTTGTTTTCCAACTACAACTCAAAGGAGGATCCAACCCCCTAGTTTCTCAGGATACAACCTGAGGGAAGTTCCAACTCCCCAATTCTATGGCTACAACCAGAAGGAGGCTACAACCCCCTACCGGCTACAACCGGAAGCTGGCTAAAACCACCTATCATTTCCCTGTCCAACCACCCTGAAATAAAAGTAGAATGATGGAACCATTGTCACATTATCACTGTGAGATACACTGTTGTAAACATGTACCAATCAACATGTAATCAACCTATACCATAAACAAGTGCATCAACCATGCACCAACTTGTACCAAACAACCTGTACTCATCCTGTACCATAAACAAGTGCATCAAACATGCACCAACATGTACCTCAACCTGTACCATCAACGAGTGCATCAACCATGAACCAAATATGTACCAATCATGCATCAAATACACATAAACTATGACTCATCAAGATGTACCAACATCGTCAACTATACACCTCATGAATGTGTCAACTCATCAACTACTTATATCAACCATGTACCCAACATGTACCTCAACCATATACCAAATACATATACCAACATAACCATCAAAATTTCTCTATTAATACATCACACTATCCATAACCAAATATCGTAAACCATTACATCAAACCATGTGCCACAACCTCACTGTTATACAACCTCTATCTGTAATATACCTCAACCAAAATCCCTCATCAATTTCATCATCCAAATCTGATTTTAACTCTGCAATAGACCTAGTGTATATGATCACATACCTACAAACCTTCCTTAACTTTAACAAAAAAAGACTAGCATTTTATCAAACTTTACTTTAGTCTCACATGACTAATTTTGGATTAGTCAACAAACCTAACTTCCAATAATCACAATTATGTGCCTATATGGAATAAAGATCTGAAAATGGTACACAATGTTCTTCAGTGTCTTTTATGCAATTCCTCCAGATTTCACTACTTGGAACCTCTCAGAAAATGAGTTATAGAAAAAATTGCATACCTTGTTGAATTTTGGCTTATTCTAGAGATCGAACTTGTAGAGAATTCCCCACATGGAATATTTGTTGTATAGATATGAAAATCATACAAAAAATACTACAGAATTTATTCTAACCAATACATTTTTTCTTACTGAATTTAGATCTTTTAGGAAGAAGTTATGACATTTTTACCCGAAACATTTGTTTTAAACTAGTTTTAGGACTAGCCACAAAGCCTATTTTCCATGGAGTGTAACTCCAAAAATACAACGGACCAAAAGATGAAATTTTTATCACACCTACTTGATTATGTTTCCTCAACAACGTCCCACTTTCATGGTTTGAATCATTCTAGAAAAAAAATTATTGTGAAAATGGTAAGATGACCTGTAAATAACATACCCTAGAAAGCATCATCAAAAGAATGTATCCTCCCTTGAATTTCGGCCTTATTTACTTCACCTTCCCTCTGAAATTTAGCTTAGATATCCTTTGGTCACCTCAATCACTTTTAGATATTCAATATGCACAAGTGTTATTAAAATGAGAGAGCCTTGCCTCTTATTTATACTTTCATGTAGCTTCCTCAAGGGGTTACCTTTTAACCCACTTTCCTTATTTTAGGGTTAACCCACTTCTAACCACTTGTCCACTTAGTAATTTCTCCATTAAATTTATTATTTAAATAATTTATTTTGTATCCACATTGACTTATATTACACTCATCACTTCACTTTATTATTTACCTTCTAAAATTTCTTAAACCGCTTTCTTTATTTTAGGGTTAACCCACTTCTAACCACTTGTCCACTTAGTAATTTCTCCATTAAATTTATTGTTTAAATAATTTCTTTTGTATGCACTTTGACTTATAGTACACTCATCACTTCACTTTATTATTTAAATAATTTCTTCTTTGCAACCACTTTGACTACTTTGACCTTTTGGGGCTTCTAGATGACTCATGAAGGTTCTCCAACTTCACATGGCCATAACTCTATAACCGTGAGGAGTTATGTGATGTTCCACATACCACCGAAAATGGAATGACATGTACTATCCATATAGAATAGTATTACCTTCAAATATATTAAAAATCATACCATTATACATCCAACAAACTTGGATCCATTACCCAAACCTTTGTGATACCAGAATTCGCTACCAAACTTTCTTCAAGGGTTGACATTAGTGACAACCAAGCCAAATAAATAATAGTGACATGAGAGAAGCATCCCATCAGAGGTGTCTCATTCATGATTTGAGACATGGGCTCTTCCAGAGTGTTGATCTTCTTTCTTCTTCCTGCATTTAGATTCATAGTGCCCATACTTTTTGTAGTAATAGCATTGTATGCTTTCTTTGTCATTTGATCTCCTCCCTTTGCTTCTTTGAGGATGGAAATTATCATGCTAATTTTGATGTGTATGACCTTCATCTGAGTGATGGTTTCTTGGAATTCTCCCTCTTCCTTTGTGACCTCCGCCTCTCCCTCCACCGAAGGAGAATTGAGTCTTGAAGGCATTGGCTAATGACTCATCTTATATATGTAGTCTAATCTCATGTGACAATAGAGAATCCATGAGTTCATCTATTGAAAATTTTGTCAAATCATTGGATTCAAGGATGGTTGTGATAACCATCTCAAATTTATTTGGAATACTTATGAGGACTTTCTCAACAATCCTTTGATCAGGGATGTCTTCACCAGTCTACCTGATATGGCTTACAATTCCCATGACTCTGGTCATAAATTGATCAACATTTTCAGACTCTGTCATTTTTAAGGTCTCAAAATGTGTCCTCAAGGTCTGCAGCTTGACTATTTTGACCTTGTCATTTCCCTGGTAGGTTGTACTGAGGATGGACCAGACCTGTTTTAAGGTAAGAACACCTATGATTTTTGAGAAAATCGAGTCATCCACTCAGTTTTGAATCCAAAATTTGGCCTTATTCTCTCTTTTCCTATGTTCTTCCTGAGCAGTTCTCTCTTGATTGTGCATGGCAACTAGATCTTATGGATCTGGTTCCACATAGACATGATCCAATGGATCCCATAAATCATGTTCTTGTAAGAAGGATCTCATTATGAGAGACCAAAATTCATAGTTCTTCCTAAGAAGAATTGGCCCTTGTGTTGGTCGTAAATGGTTAGAGGTGGCCATTTTTGTAAAAAAACAAATCCAGAACATAAAAAAAATTGTTAGTACTTTTCATGCTTTTTCTCAAGGATAAAAAATACCTCTGATATCGCTTGATGCAATCAAACAAGTCTTCTTCCTATTTCTTGCATGTAAAACTAGATCCTCGTGGGTCCAAATACACCAATGCAGTTCGAGCTCGATCTATAGGAAATTTCTTATTTCCTAGTATCGATATTGTTGGATCTGACCATCCGAGCATAATATCTTACAGATTCAGAGCTTGGAACTGCCTTCTTTATTGGTTGTAACCCTTTAATGGAAAAAAGCAGGTGCTCAGGGGCTTCTTTTTAACAAAAAAAAAATTAAAGTTAAACACTCATATGACCAACGACTAAGAACCATGTGCTATGGGGCTTCGGGCTCTGGGCGTTTCAATACGTTAAGACCTCAGTTCCTCAGAATAACCAAATGGTCGAAGTCAAGGCAGAGATCAATGGTCCCGGTTGATTTGAGATCAATGACCCACAATTACTTCAGGACTCTGGGATTCAGAACCTTCCTCCACTCTAATTCAAAAGACACAGATCCAATGACCCTTAGAGCTCGAAAAACCAATGGCCAAGGTCCTCTCCAGAACTCTGTCCTTTGGGATTTCTCATCTGCTGACTCGCACAAACCTCCAAAGTGTCGAATCTATAGAGTGATGTAAGCTAGATCTCAGTGGTCCACGTGTCTTCTAGAACGAGTTGTCAAGATCCACTTCGGGATTCAACCTTCGGGGCTCTTTCCATCACTACTTCATAGTTCTCTAGGAGTGTCAGACTGTCGAAATTTTAGATTGTTTCCACATGTCCAGTGTGATCAATGGTATGGATTTACTTCAGCTCTTTGAAGCTTCGAGAGATTTTGACTTCTTTGCACCCTTGCACGAACTTTGTTGAATACCCAAAGTCCTTTGTCTTCTCTACATTGAATGGGAGCTATGACTTCGACTTAAACCTTTGGGCACTTATCTCACTTTGTAATAACAATGATCATGTTTAAATGGACCATGAATATTGACGACTGCTAATGATTGTGGAGCTTAAACTTGCTCGCACTTTAATTTCCTTCTCGATCTCCGCAATGTAAAGATGCTCATCCATAGTGAGGTTGATGTCCACCGTTGATCTGTCGATCTAGTGAGCTCAACGATCCTATAGGATTGTGGAGTCTAAACCTACACACTCTTTAATTTTCCTCACGATCTCTATAATGGCTCTCCGTCGTCAATTTGCCTTCAACGAGATCTGACAGCCATGACTTAACCTTTCCATGATCTAATGACTACTGTCACTCATACCCAGATCTAACGATTGAGATATGTTTGGATCCTTTGCACACTCACTGTCCTATATGGGATTGATATAATGTCCCATATATGTTCCTACGGTTGATCTAACGATTGTTGTAGCTTCTCCTGTGCTAATTTTGCATCGTCCTCCTGAAGAAAGGATTCCACAAATTCTTAAAGCTCTTCATCTTTGGATATTCTTCTACAAGTCTTCCTCCATGTGTTGTGGTGTCTCCAACGCTCCTTTAGTAGACTGATGTCTCCAGCGCTCCTTTAGTAGACTGCTCTCCAGGATCTGTGAAGATTCTTACCTCTCGTGCTCCTATACCATGATAAAACAAGAACGAAGCAGACAATATAGAGCAGACAAATAGAGAAAAGGGAAAGTGCGGAGCGTGCAATTGTATTAGATGAAAGTATAAGATATAAAGAGAAAACAAAACCACCAAATCAAGAAGTCAGAAACAAATACTAACAACTGGTATAGCTCTCCAAAACAACTGGCAGTTTACAATCACACCCTGTTGAGGTTACAACTAACAATGTTCATAGTCACCACAACCATGTCCCAATAGTTGTAGCAAAAAATCTTTCAACATATATTCTCGTTGCCTCACTCTCCGAGCATGAGGTTTTATATGCCATGATGCATTTTCCATTCAATCATATATGGGCTTCTTCAAATGATGATGACATTGCAGGTTCAATTGAGTTGAATGCATTGTTCTCTAGATTTTAGTTTCTCTTACCTTTGGTCAGTATGGATTCCTTCATCTTTGGTTGCTTGTAAGATTTTCTGCAGACTGGGTCTAGACTAACATATTACCACAATCTTCATCTTGTTTATAGGGCTTATTTTATGGAGACATCATGGCTTCCCCGTGTCCTTTTCATTGTGGCAATAGTCGATGTTAAATAGTTTGTTGAAATAAAGTTTCACTTATGTTTTATCATTGCTTCTAAAAATTTAATTGAAATGAGTTTCATTGTAGTTTTAGTTAGTCGTATTTTTCTTCTTTGTTACTCTCAAGCCTAAACGATTCTTGAATACGTAGGAAATTCAAGATACTCCTTAGACAGAAATATTTTTTGAAACAATCCAATTTCATTTTTCATTTTCTATTGCAAATATAATATATCATGTGTAGATTTTAAATTAAAGCGAAGCCTGTGTAGAGTTCGAAATTCTAACCCCAAGACTCAATGAAGCAAAGCCTGTGTAGAGTTGGAATTTCTAACCCCAAGACTCATTAAAAACAATTCTTGAATTCTATGTTACACCCACAAATATGTATACAATAGATGATTCTAGTAAGTTGGATTTCAAATATGATGACTTATTCAAACTATTTACAAATATGTACATGTACCATGTAGCAACTTGAGCAGATATGGATATTATAACATATACCCAAATCATTCTATGTAAAACTTTATAATAACTCATATTTTTTTGTTTGTCTATTCATTTATTATTTTGCAGTAAGAAAAGTTAGATCAAAAGATGTGGTTGAAGGTGGCTCTTCAACAAAGAAAATGTCAAAATATTAAGAACTTTAACGAGAAAATACTTCATAGTTCACCATCCATTATTCCAAACTCAAAATCTGTAATTTTGTTGAAGTTACAGTTAGTAGACTTACTTTAAAAAAATTCAAGATTAAAATAGTTTAAAGTTTATAGACTGATTAATTTCTAATTTCAAAATTCTCATGGGCATATTCTTGACACTACTAGAGGTTTTGATGCCCAAGAACATAATTAATTAAAACACCCAAGAAAGATTTAGACCTCGGGATTTCTAAGTATTTTGTTGGTCAGTGGTCCAAGCTCAAAAGGTAGAACTTCATATGATATTTTGTGTAGTTTGTGAGTACCAAGAAGCAATAAAGTATAATGGTTTGTGTTGGACACACCTACCACACTTAGAGGGGGGGGTGAATGAGTGTGGGGATCTTTTTCCCAAAACTTCCCTCTTACACAAAAACTCTTTAGTTAACATTCAACATTTTCTCATTACTTATTGCTATCATTTATAATCATTTAGATATGAATACATATCAGCAACATATCATCAACAAATCATCTCCACAAGGAACAAAAAGAACACAAGATGTATGTACAATTTTTCTTTTTATTATGGACTTCAATTCGGGGGTTTTTCAGCAACAACTGAATAGAGTACAACTCTACAAGAGCACCAGCTCTATATGCAATACTCGTCTTACATTCTCAGCACCAACTGAGATGAGGCAACAATCCTCAACAGATATCAATCTATCAACATAAACAAGTGCATCAACCATGCACCAACCTGTTCCAAACAACCTGTAATCAACTTATACCATAAACAAGTGCATCCAACCATGTACCAAGTATATACCAATAATGTGTCAAATACTCATCAATAATGACTCATCAATATGTACCAACATCATCAAATATACACCTCATGTATGTGCCAACTCATCAACTGCTTGTCTCACCCATGACTAGTTTTGGATTAGTCAACAACCCCAACTTGAAATAATCATAACTTTGTACCTGTAATGAATAAAGATCTGAAACTGATACAAAAATTTTTTCAATGTTTTTTATACAATTCCTCTAGGTGGCACTACTTGGAACCTCTCATAAAAGGCGTTATAGCAAAAATGACATACCTTGTTGAATGTTGGCTTATTCTAGAGAGAGACCCTGTAGAGTGTGACCCACAAAAACTATTCATTGAATTGATATGAAACTATTATAAAACATACTACAACCTATACCCTAACCAACACATTTTGTCTCACTGAATTTGGATCTGTTATGAGGAAGTTATGACATTTTTACCCGAAACACATGTTTTTGACTAGTTTCAGGACTGGCCACAAACCCTATTTTCCACGGAGTGTAACTCCCAAAATACAACGACCCACAAGATGAATTTTTTACCAAAAATACTTGGTTATGTTTTATCAATGGAATAGAAATTTCACGGTCTAAAGAATTATAGAAAAAATGTTATAGTGAAAATGGTGATATGACTTGTAAATAGCATACCTTAGAAAGCACCATCAAAAGAATTTATCCTTCCTTGCATTTCGGCCTTCTTTTCTTCACCTTTTCTCTGAATTTTGGCTTAGATATCCTTGGTTACCTCAGAAACATAAAGATATTCAATATTCTCAAGTGTGATTAAAATGAGAGAGCCTTGCCTCTTATTTATACTCTCCAAGTAGCTTCCTTAAAAACATCTTCTAGGTCACTTGGCCCCACTTTCCTTATTTAAGGGTTAACCCACTTCTAATTTCTCCATTAAATTTATTATTT
>JASDQU010244766.1:42807-59066 GCA_032191745.1 Picea mariana | reverse complement strand
GAAAAATGCATGCACCATGATATCAACATATGCTTCCAATAATACATCATAAGATATATCAATGAAACTCAAATATGTACCATCCATGTACACCAATAGATCAGCATCAATCCATACTCATGGGTTAGTGTCATGCACTTGAGATTTTATTTTACATAATCCAATAGATGAACACTTAAACCTACAGTAAATAGTGTTAGAACCTGCAACAAACAATGTCAGACCCTGCAACAAAGTGTTATACCATCACATCAAGCTGCAATCCATGTGCATAGCCTTTTTCTCAAGGATTTACCACATATACGCAGTCTGCTACACAATATCTCATGTATATATGTGACCTATACAAGGTCATCCTGCGTATGTACATGACTGATACCACTGTCACCCGTGTATACCTTAGTAGATGACACTTTTTTACTTCCCTTCAGTCTTTCAATATGATCTGGTTGCTCTGTCTTCTTCACCCACTTCTGTAGATGACCCTTCTCCTTAGAACTTGAGCTCTAAGCATCCATCTTTTCAAAGATATCTCCCTTTCTTACTTCATTCCTTCTTCTAGCCATGCTATGTGAATTCCTCATCATGGAATTTATTCTTATGTTCCAACACTCCTGGGATTTGTGGCCAAATCCACTACAGCTATAGCATTTTATAGAGTTACAGTGAACAGCAATATGTCCTACTTGATCACATCTCCAACACCTTGTGGTGTTATAGAATATTTCATTATATATCCTTCATTATAGAATGTGATCACATTACCATAGAATGATATGGATGAAAGTGATAAGGGCAAAGAGATGAATCCAATGGAATAGGTCTCAAATAATGGTGAAAAAATTTCTAGACTTTTTTTTTTAACACCTGCAGAGTTATACTCTGTTCTGAAGAATACTGCAGAGACAAAATGCCCAAATGATTAACTAGAAAGAAATGTGTATTTACTTGGCAACCTGAACATAGTTGCGTGGCAATAGATCTTGTCTATTTTAATTTGTTTATGTTTCTGTCCCTAAGGGTTAGGTATTCAAGGGTTCTACAGAAAAGGGTTTTCTCTTTGCTTTAGCTCTCTGATATATATGTAGGATCCAAAAGTAGTACTCGGCCCAATATCTCAGGGCACTAACTAAGGAGGATAGATCATACCCTTAGTCGTACTACCCGACTACCCAGGTGCTAAAGAGTATCTTCTCGAGTGCTGTTCTCGGTGACACTATAGCAGTCAGGTGGCTGATCGGTTTATCTAAAGAGGGATTTAGGTAATCTAGGCCGATATGTACATAGGTGTTGTCCGATGCGCTACCACTCGAAGGGGTACAAACAGGGGTTACAAGGGTGACCAACAGATGTGCACTTAAGTACCACTTGTATTTCATGCGTGTATGAATCCCTCAACCGCGGGTTTATGCATGAAATGACAGATCTTTGTGGCTTAAAGACACTGGAATACGTCTCTACCCTGAAAAAAAAAATTAACCCAAACTTTCTGCCAAGGAAAGTGCTCTGATGCCACTTGTAATATACCAGATATAAAATATATGCCAAACAGAAATAAAATGCTAGAAATGGCAGAATAACAACAATATAACCAGAACATTCACCACAATAACACTGAAATGATATGAGAATAATAACATAAATTACACTTTGATTCTAAAAGCAATGTTCACAGGCCTCTTCGAGGGGGAAACCTCCAGTTGAGCAGAGATATATTACAATAATATCCAAGTTAGGGTTCTCATACCCTCGACTCCTATTCATACTAAAAAGAAGCATCTAGAGGAAGATCCTTCTAGAAGCGAAAACTTCTATTAGGTCTTCTTACATCTGCCTTATTCTATTTTATTGAAAGGCATTATTAATAGTGACCTTTATTACATTCAAATATATTGTTCTACCTATGTGTGGGTTAGGACCCTAACACCCCAGCTTCATTGCATCAATTTCATTGACTGCAACGTCCCTTTGTCTTTTTATCACTTTGGAAATAGAGAAACGAAGGTGGCTATTTCTTGAATTTTTTTGTATTTGCATTTATAAATCATTTGTTTACCTCTGACAAATAGAGAAAAAATATTGAACACACTGGGTCTAATTAAGTCACTTCATCCTCACTAAGCCAATCAAAAAATTTAGATATTAAAACCGCAAAATATAAAAAATTGTTTGATTCTTCAAAATAATCAAAATAATAAAGGGTTTTCACAAAAGATTGGAAAAGTAAAAGGAAAAGTGGGAAAAGATCTTAGTGACAAACCTGAAAACACACCAAAACGCACCAATTATTACACCAAACCGCACCAATTAATAGGAAGTTTGAGTTCAGTTTGAACTCAAGGTGAAATCTATACTCCCTGGTCAGAGTCCGATAGGGACTAAAAATGGCTTAGTGTAAAGAATATACATGATCCATAGGACAAGTTGCCGCAATTGATCACATAGTAATAGACAACACCATAGCAAAAGACACCAACTAGGTTGATTACACCATCGATTCATCTACAAAAAGGTTTTAGTTCCCTCTAAGGCTAGAAATGAGAAAGAAGTAAAAACATAATTGTTTTTTATTATTCCCTCACTCTTTCTTCCATGATTCACAATTCCTTTTTAGGAAATGATTACTAAAATTCATTTTTTTCCTTGAATGTATGAATTAAGCCATGAATAGAGGAGAGGAAAGACAAATAGGAAAGAGGAGAAATAAACATCATAAAAAGGGTCAAGAATTTTCAATAGAATCATTATAGATATTTTGGGAGAACCTTGTCTAGTTTTTTCAATTTCTCTAAGAAGGATGCGTCAGGGATGTCTCTTCTCCTCTCCCTCCACAGTTGAGATCAATTTTCTATGTAAATGGTATTAAGAAATTCCATGGAAGAGGTTATATAGCCCCCCTAATGCTATTTTTTGGATGAATCAATTTGTGTAGTGAATATTGTGTAATCATAATTTACAAAAATTTGTCACCAATAGATAAATAAAGCTTCAACATGTTATCATTATTTCTCTAGTAGTTTATTGTTTCATCTACTTGTCAAATGCATTAATGGATCTATTTTTTTAACATGCTAATTTAATTGTCTTTCTCATTAAAATGAATGTTTGGAAAGTAGTGTTTGATCTCCTTTGAGACTCATTTTTTATGGTCAAAGTCTAATTGTTCTACATTTTGGCCCTTTTCCAAGGATATTTTCTGTTTAATTTTTCCTGAAGTCCAATGAGAAATTGTTGGAATTGCATATTTGAGTGGTTAATTCTGTATAATGTGAGTTCCCTAGGGGTTTCTCAGCACGTTGAATCCATTTCTTCATTCAGAAATGCAATTTCAACAACAGAAAATTGTGATTTCGTGTAGAGTTTTGTCGCCAGATTCCAGCAAAAAGGACCAAAACATAGAACAATTAGACAACATCATGTTTATTCTTTTATCATATCTATCTCATCAATATTCCTAACCATTAATATATATATATATATATATATATATATATATGTATGTATGTATGTATGTATGTATGTATGTATGTATGTATGTATGTATGTATGTATGTATGTATGTATGTATGTATGTATGTATGTATGTATGTATGTATGTATGTATGTACGTACGTACGTACGTACGTATGTATGTATGTATGTACGTACGTACGTATATATGTATGTATAACTCTATATTAGTTAATAAAATATTTAACCATTTAATAAAATGCCATTCTTGTTATGACTATCCATAAAAAAATAACATGTTAAATAAAATCGAGTGCAAACCTTTAAAAGAATAGTTATTCAATAAAACTTACATTAAATATATGTTATTTATTTAATACAACCCACCAAAATCCTTTGCGGCAACCCTAGACCCTTTCCCCTTCAGCCACCATGTCTTCCCCTGGTGGGGGCTCTGTAGCCCCTCCCTTCTACCCTCTGTAGACATTGTTTCTTTCACGTCCCTTCTTTTTTGCCTTCCCTAGCATCCGAAACAAGCTCAATCGCAATTTTTGAAGCATTTAGACAAAATTCCAGAGGTCTCGATTCAAGCAAGCTCAAGATCCCTAGCCCTAAAGTTTGTGGAGCACAGCTTGGTTGGTTATTTCATGGGGATTTGGCCTTCAACGAAATTGGTAAAAATTTGGATAGATAAGAACTGGATACCTATTTTTCAAGGAAGGATGTCTCTTTCTTTTTGTGGTCTAGGTTTCTTTGTCTTCCTCTTTGAGAAAAAATAAGATAGGGATCTTATTTTCAGGAGTGTCCCCTATTTCATGGGAGCTCATGGGATTTATCTAAATAGAATGGCATCCCTTCATCGGTGGCATTCTGGGCCTTCCTCCCTTTCCTTTCTCTTCACTACTGGAATGAGGAAACCCTACGGGCCATTGACGACTACCTAGGAAAATATATTGATAAAGAGGAACCAAAATATGGCCTTCAAGCCTATGCTCGGATATGTGTAGAGGTTGATCTAGAAAAAGGCATGCCCAAGGAAATCAAGATCAAATTGGATAATTGGACCTATTTGCATGAATTTTACTATGAACAACTGCCTTTTAAATGGAAAATATGTCACAAATATGGACATTATTCTAGAAGTTGTCCAAAATCCCCCCCCTAAAGCCCCTTCGGTTGAAGCTTAGGATCAATAGAAGCAGCCCAAAAAAAAGAAGAAGAATCCCAAGGGAACACATCAGTCTGAAAAAGATCTGCCTCAAGAGGGAGCTCCCTCCAATCCAAAATCACAGGAAGCTCCCACAAACTCTTTTGTTGGGACTAGTAAGTATGGGATCCCAAACAAGAACCAATATGAAATCCTTTCAGAAGAAGATGAAGAAACGGACCCAGAAGTGCCTCATACTCATCCTAAGACCCAAGGAAGGGATGAAGATACCCCTCTCTTCTGATTATTCAACAATTTCTCCACCTTCATGATCAAGAAGAAGGTGAAATTGGGGAAATATCTTAAGAAGAAATAGACTTAGGGAATGTTAGCACCCAACCTTCCAAAAAGCTAGGAAGAAAATTGAATAATCAACATTGACAAGCAGTGGAAAGAAGAGAAATAGATATGGGAAAATAGATCACGCTTGATCTACACACAAAGAAAGAACCCAGGTCTACGAGAAATCAAGGAGGTTCGCCCCCCCTAAAGGGGGAAACCCTAAACAATCTTCTAAATGATTAAGGTTGTTTCTTGGAACAGTAGAGGACTTGGAAGAGAAAGAAAAAAAGAAATGGTCATAAATCTTATCATATCATAAAATTCTCACGTACTCTTCCTCAAGGAAACAAAAATGAAGGATTTTGATGTCCTTCAGGCTAGTACTTCTTTTTTGAAAGAAATCCATGGAAAATCCATTAGCTCAAAAGGGGCCTCCGGTGGAATCTGTACATTATGGAACCCTAGAATATTTCACCAAGAAGACATGGAAAGTGACTCAAACTGGTTAATGGTATCTCTCTATCATCTCCCTTCTATTAAGATCCTCTCCTTCTTAAATATTTATGTGCCCTCCATAAATAAAGATAAATAAATTTGTTGGCTATCCATTTTTTCTCCACTGAATCAGACCATACCTACCTCTCTTATCTTTGTTGGAGATTTCAATACCACTATGCAAAATTTTGAAAACAGAGGAGGCTCTATAGTGAGAGAATCCTCCAGTGAAAACATGGAATATGTCATCTCTACCTTTGATCTCATGGATATCTAACCAAATTCTGGTCTCTTTACCTAGTCTAATAAAAGACATGGTTTGGGCCACATTGAAGGGATATTAGACAGGTTCCTCATCAGTAGCAATATTCTGGAAGAATCTCTCATTCCCTCCTCCAGAATCCTCCCCTGGTCTAGTTTATATCATAGACCTATCTCTCTTTAGCTAACCCCTCCAGCCCCCCTCGGCCCTATCCCATTTTGCTTTAACCCTTGATGGGAAGAAGACCCTTGTTTTTTTTAAGTTATTGAAAGTGATTGGAAAGACTAGATAAACGGATCACCATTCTTTATCTGGGAACAAAAGCTAAAATCCACAAAGAAGGCCCTAAGGAAATGGGTCAAAATAAAATCATCACAGGAGAAGAAAGAGACCCAAATCATGAATGAAAAGATGGAGGAAATCAGGCTTTCCCTAGAAAATCAACCGATATCCCCCTCTTTAATGATGGAATAATAAGCCACATTTAAAAAACACCAACAAATTCTGAAGGAAGAAAAAGCATATTGGAGACTCAAATGCGTAGTATATGGTCAAAGAAGGGGATAGAAATACCAAATTCTTCCATCAACAAGACAAAGCTCGGTTATGGAGAAACTCAATTCTGGAGATTAGGGGTGAGGGTGAATCTCCCATCACATTCCAGGATCATCTTCGACAAGCTGCTAAAGAAAACTTTTCCAATTTATACAAGGAGGATGAACATGGGGATATTGTGGCTCAAGAAAATCTCTTAAGTCACATTCCAAAGCTGATTGATGATGAATATAACACTACAATGTCTAGCAAGGTGACATAAAAAGAAGTACTTGAAGTGCTCAGACAAATGAATCCGAACAAAGCACATGGCTCTGATGGATTCACAAAACATCTCTATCTTCGGTGTTGGTACATCATACAAGTTGACTTAGTGATAATGATCCAATATGTGCAAAAAATGGCTAGAATGGGAGGTAGAACAAATTCCTCTTTCCTGGCCCTTATTCCTAAAGATACTAATCCATCCTCCTTCAATCGCTTTAGACCCATCTCTCTCTACAATGTCTCCTACAAAATCATCTCCAAAATCATAACCAACCGCTTAAAACCCTATCTCCCCACCCTAATATCCCCCAACCAAGGTGGATTTGTGGAAAAATGACAAATTATTGATAATATTATGATAGTTCAAGAGGCCATCCATTCAAGCAAGGAAAGGAAGGAACAAGGAATGATAATTAAACTGGATATGGAAAACACTATGGATAGGGTTCGCCACAACTTTATGTTTGATTTCCTTTCCATATTTGGGTTTGGGGTTGCCCTCTTGGATTGGATATCCTCTTGTATCGACTCATCTTGGATTGTTGCAATGATAAATGAGAGACCGAAAGAATTTTTTAAATTATCAAGAGGTCTGAGACAAGGATACCCATTTTTCCCCTGCTCTATAGCTTGATGGCAGAATCCTTGAGTAGATCCTTGGAGAAAGCCCGAAGAGAAAATCTATTCCAAGAATATTAAGAACAAACAAATAAAAAAGGATAAATCTCTCGCAATTTTTGGATGGCACTCTGTTGCTAGGAGGGGCTTCAACTATAATTTCCAAATGACTCAAAACTATACTAGACAAGTTTATGAAAGCTTTAAAGGGGGGAATTAACCAACATAAAAGTCATATCTATGTATGGTGTTAGCGTCAGAAGTCACTCCTAGATTGCGAAAGGAGAAGAGCCCAACACCCATAAGTTTTATGTTACGATAAGTTTAATGAATGATCAAATGGTTAGAGACCCAGGACAAAATCACTCTAACTCAGAGACGAGGTCTGGTATGTAAAGAACAAAGGATGTCTTGATCTAACTTTAGTCAGTGGGTTGATTGTAAAATGAGCAGGTGGAAGACTTGGTGAGAGGAGTGAGCAAAACTACCTCGGGCAACAGGCCTTTCAGCAGTTTGCAGAAGAAAAACTCTAAATGCAAGATCCTCTTGGTTCAGAGTTTCAGGGAACTGAAGGGGTGACTTGAGTGGATCCTCCAATTCCAAGTCATTCAGTGTTGAGAAAATCACAAGACCAATTAGAGACAATGTAGTTGTTACAGTGATCCAACCTACATCATCTTATAATAGCTACAACTTGACTAGATCCTCCAATTCTGAGCTATTCTAACACAGTGCAAACAAAGATATGGAAGAAACTGACAGTCATAAGGCAAGAAGTCTCAAGAGTCAATGCATAACTAGAATAACCAATGCTTTGTTAAAGCTTTTTACAATCGGGAGCCTTGCTCAACCATCGATGCTAAACAAAATACAAAAACTGAGTACATATACTTAGAAAAAATCATGCAACAAAGGCATGCTAGACTTTCAGGATGGGGCGTCTCTTCAATCAAATCTGACCTACACTCCTCTGTCATACGCCATATTAACTCTGCATGGCTCACACTAAGGGGTAGTTGAGCCCTTAAATGCCGAATTAGCGTGCACAAACTTCCCTAGTGAGTCGAGGACATCGGCATGTCTTCTGTGGGAAAACTAGTACAGAGGACCACCTCGGGAAGACTTCCTGTCGGGACATCCATACCTTGCAATTAATGAGTGAGGCGAGGTTCCAACTACCCTCTCTATTCTTCATTTACTCCGAGCAGGTATCAGGACTGAGATCAAGTTGAATTGGCACCTGAAGAACATGATGATCCCTTCTGCAGCTAAACCCGATGCTTCAGCCCTTTGCGCAACTTTTTCTATCGCCCCCAAGTGACTACGGGTTGTGGCCTTGTGCCTATCTTCAAAGGTGCTTTCGACACTTCGTGTCTCACGGCTAGGAGGAGGTTGGTTCTCATGCTTCAAAGTTACGATAGAAGAAACGACGACATAGCCTAAACACGCACCACGCGTCCCTCTAGATGGACAGCTGATATCTTCCGGCGATACTCTGGGCCCAAGTACTAAATGCTTTCGGCGCTTCGCATCTCACAGCTATGAAGGAGCTACTTCTTGTGCTTCAGAGTCGCGATGAGCGAACATGCGAAAAGTCTAATCGCGCACAATGTGTCCCTACGAAATGGACGACTGAGATGCTTTTGGTGCTTCGGAACCTGCCTTGCCACACGATAAACATTAGCGCCCCTTCTCCAGGCCTACTCCTTTGTGACTAGGTGCCAAAACCGTGGGCCCGACTCTGGGCACTTTCAGCATTTTGAGGTTTGGGGTTTCGAGATGTGAAATGACAAGAAGCCCTTACCCTTTGAAATATTGAATGTTGAAATGCCAACATGACTAGATCTTGCACCATGTGTTCTTTGGATCGAATGACTGAAATGACGTCGGCGGTTTCACTATGAAAATCCCGAAAGGCCCCACCCGTGACTCAGATATTGCACCGCGTGTCCTTCTGATGAATGGTCCCAATCCTCTTGGCAATATTGTGGGCCCGAGTCCGGGACGCCTTCGGCACTTCGCATCTCACAGATAGGAAGAGGCTACTCCTTGTGCTTTAAATTTGTGATGGGTGAAAAGGCGAGGAGCCTAATCGCACACCACGTGTCCCTTTTGGATGGACGGCTGAGACCGCTCCATGATACTGTGGGCCTGGGTCCAGGACGCCTTCGACACTTCACGTCTCGTGGATAGGAAGAGGCTGCTCCTTGTGCTTCAAAGTCGCAATGGGTGAAAAGGCGAGGATCCTAATCGCACACCACATGTCCCTTTTGGATGGACAGTTGAGACCGCTCCGTGATACTATGGGCCCGGGTCCGGGACACCTTCGGCACTTCGCGTCTTGGGGATCCCAGTTGCAAAGAAAAGTGCTTCTAGGTAGCGATGGGCGAAGTGGAAACATAGCCTAATCGCGCACCACACATCCCTCTAGATGGACGATCCTGATCATTTGATGAATGTAATATAAGCGTTCTCCATCACGCTAATCGTGGTGCAACTCTATTAACTGTGATTTCCCACGGACCATCGATCTTCTTCGCTAATTGATCCTTATCGTTGAAATCAGACTACTCACTCGCTTGATTTTAAACCCAAAATGAACTTCTCCTGTGGGTTGCACTCGGTGCTTAGGCTACGGCCTTGGACTAGAATGCATTTGATGGGTTTTCACACCCCATTTCTTCACATTCTACATCAAGGGTCTGAAATCAGGAAAAAACACCCTGCTTGCAAGAATTGGTGCTAACATATGGAATACTAGCACAAGAATAGCTCAAAATATTTCCACTATCCTCCAATTCCCCCTCGAGGAGCACTGGGATTCCTTCAAATATTTGGGCATCCCTATTTGTCTTAAATCCCATTAGATATTCTAGGGTCATCCTAAACTAGTTTAGAAAGAGATACCTCTCGAAGGATATGAATATTGAAAACATCATGAGTAGAATTTTGATGGAATCAGAGGCATTCCAAATTCTATAATGTTTTCATGTTCTTCGATCCAATAATACCAAAGAAGTCTCTTTTGCCAATATGGATACTCAAAATTCATGGGGATTTTTATGAATTGATGGCCAGTATATTCAGAATTTCATCCATTCAAGCAGAGAAAGGAAGGAACAAGGAATGATAATTAAACTGGATATGGAAAATGCTTTGGATAGGGTTCACCACAACTTTATGTTTGATTTCCTTTCCATATTTGGGTTTGGGGCTAACCTCCAGGATTGGATATCCTCTTGTATCGACTCAGCTTCGATTGTTGCAATGATAAATGGGAGAGCGTCATAATTTTTCAAATTATCAAGAGGTCTGAGACAAGGATGCCCATTGTCCCCCCTGCTCTACATCTTGATGGAAAAATCCTTGAGTATATCCTTGGAGGAAGCCAAAGGAGCAAAGCTATTCCATAAATTCGAATAACAAACAAAGAAAAAAGGATAAATCACTCGTAATTTGTGTATGACACTCTGTTGCTAGGAGGGGTTCAACTATAATTTCCAAATGACTCAAAAATGTATTGGACAAGTTTATGAAAGCTTCAGGGGGGGGAAATTAACCAACATAAAAGTCATATCTATGTATGGAATACTAGCACAAGAATAGCTCATAATATTGCCACTATCCTCCAATTCCCCCTTAAGGAGCACTGAGATTCCTTCAAATATTTGGGCATCCCTATTTGTATTAAATCCCATTGGATATTTTGGGTTCATCCTAAACTAGTTTAGAAAGATAACCCTCTCGAAGGATATGAATATTAACAACATCATGAGTAGAATTTTTATGGAAGTAGAGGCATTCCAAATTCTACAATGTTTTCATGTTCCCCGATCCAATAACATCGAAGCAGAATCTTTCGTCAATCTGGCTACTCAAGATTTGTGGGGAATTTTACAAATTGATGACCATTATATTTAGAATATTATCCCCTAATGCAAATAAATATGGTTAGACCCACACTCATATTGTCTCATAGGTGGATCCGACCAATTATAAATAGGGGGGAGAAGGATGGCAACCTTAGGATAAGGTTTATTGCATTGTGGGCTATAAAATATAGTCACATGTTTTGGCTAGCATGGTGGACAGGTGGCTCTTCTATCCCTCTTATTCATGCATCTCCCATTCCCAACATTCCCTCGCACAAGTGCCTCTTTTCATGTTTACTTTCTCGGCCAGTACCATAGGTGCCTTTTATGTCTATGTTAATGGATATGGTATGTATGTGTACCTTCTGGACGTCATCCTCATCCACTTCATGAAATTTTATTTCTGTGTGGTGAGAGCCTCGTCACACACCTAGAGATATATTCGATGGGCGTGGGGATATGAAACAATTCCTTCAACAAACAGGGTGGTGCCCCTTCATCCGATGTTAAGATATTAAAGAATATTTTCTCACCATCAACGCCATTATCAATTGGGGTGGCGAACCTCTAGTTGTAGCTTCAAATCCAATGCTCCAGGTTGCATTTCCCTCCACCATTTCAGGAAAGATCCTCTCTCAGACACAGCCCAAGAAATAATTCGAGCAGGCAGAATGGAAAACAGGAGGTCGGGTGCAACTCGATGGCATCGAGAGCTCCAAGATGAGGAATACGAATATCTGGTTAATTTGGTTAATTCATTACAAATCAACATGCATAATGCTTCAGTTCAATGCAAACATCAATGGACCTGCTAATTTCTCAAAAGCATGGAATTCAATAGCTATGGGATGAAGTGGATACTATCTATAGCGAGGTTGTTGATATTTCTCCATGCTTATTTCTCCGACTCAACCATCTTCCAGCCAATTTGTCTTAGATGCAGCCTCGTCTCCAACTCCTCCCAAGAAACTTCCAGACCTCAATACACCACTGGACTCTCCAAAAGAAGCTCGGGATGGAACTCCATTAGACAAAGTTTAATCAATATGATTTGATTTTGTATTTTAATTCATGGTGTCTTATATAGATGGTATATTAGGCTAAGTAGCAGTTGTAAGCCACTTTTAGGGATAGTAGTTTGGGCAATTCCAAATAGGGATAATTTTTAGCCTGATTTTGAAACTTACCGGCCTATTTTAAATCTGGAATGACTCCATCTCTCTATGGCTAGATCACAGTTTTTTGAATACAAATTTTACCATTTTTATTTAAAAAATAAAACAACCCACCAAAATAACATATTAAACAAAATTGAGTGCAAATATTGAAAACAAAAATTAAATATATCATAAAAGTGACATTAAGTATATGTGATTGTGCCGAGAAGCGCTCTACGTCCATAATAACCCCCCCTGAAACCCGAAGAACATAAGAGGATCAAGTATTTCAAGAATATTTGGCTCACAAAGAGCAACATGTCGCATAGATGAGAATCGAACCTGGGTGGCGAGGAAAAAAACTCCCCACCCAAACCAATTGAACTACAAGCACTTGACATATATATATATAAATGAAATATTTTAATATATATTAATATATTATAAAATAATTTAATATATTAAAAAATACATATTGGTTTGAATTTGTTATGTTTCCATTTGTCTGATCTTCAATTAATAGATCACCAAAACAATGTATATTAATATTTTTTAATAAATTAATATATTTTATAATATTAATATTTTTTAATATTTTAATATTAATGTATTAAACTATCATAGATTCATTTTAACCCGGGATCTATCAAGAATCTAGAAGGATCAAATCTTTCAAGGTGAAAACCCTTTTTAAAGTACAAAATTTGAAGAAAGATTAAACATTTGCACCTTGAGAGATTCAATTTCTCTTGACCCTTGATAAATTCAAAATTAAAATAAATCTATACTAATATACAATCCAACTCCTAAAAATATATTTTTGAAACCACTCTCAAAGTGAAAAAAAAAAAATATACCTAATATATTAATGTTATATACAAATGAGTAAATATTTTATGATTCCTATTTCTAAACGAATTTTCCAGGTGGTATTCCTAATTTTTTATCAAAGTTGTGTATCTCCCATGATACTTAGTTATATGGTGAATGAGGTATGTGGAACAAACGCATAAAATAAACATTTTTTTAATAAATCATTTTTTTATTATAACATTTTCCCATTTAAATTATAAATTTGTGTAATATTCGAGAAAATATTAATACAATATAAAATACTTTTCATCTCATTTTAAATGAGCAAGAGTTGTAATTTTAATTTTAGTTTATAGTAAACAATTTCACTTAGGGAAAGAAGTCAATTTAGGAAATCCTTTGACTTTTATAACAATAATCAAACCTTAATTTTATAATGGCACCTTCCTCTTATGCAAGTATCATGTGACTTTCAAGGGAGCACAAGTTATAATCCTTTTGACAATGACAGGTCTCCATGGGGACACTTGATGCTCAACTTTAATAATAAAAACTATAAATTAAAATGTGACTTCCTGCTTTCTAAGACAACACCTTCCTTCACATTACAAAATGCGAAGTAAGATTCTTTTGAAATGCCTCTAATGGGATCCTCGTGACATTCGATCTCTATCATTTATAAAGATTCAACGAGTTTGATGCTAAATCCAAATTCACAATAATCTTAATACTAATCTTAATGTTAATACATATTGGCATGTTTTACAGATAGTGTATGCTTGTCATTGATGGCAAGTACAGCAACGATGATGGCTTGACAAGATGAGAGTATGCATCAACAGTAAAATAGGAACAAAGTAAGAACAAGAGGAATTAGCACAGAGTCAGATGCAATACGAAGGTATGCTTGTTCATTTGATGGCAAACAAGCAGGCAAGGAAGACTAGCAGCACAACGATGATCGAATAGCAAGATCGAAGTTTTGGTCAAACTTCATTTCGGAGTTTTTCGACTACCGGGATTTTGGATACCAGGAGTTGAAGATGTCAAGAACTCCCACATCAGGAGTCCCGAAATGCCGAAATGCGAAAACCCGAAAAGGCACATCACTCGGAATGTTGAATATCGGGATTTCGGTTACCGGGAGATGGAGCGACAAGGATCCTTCGTCATCAGGAGTCTCGAAGTGCCGAAAAGAGAAACGTCAAAATTCCAGAAGCAGCACATCATACTGGGATTTCAAATACCGAGAGATGGAGAAGTCAGAGACTCTCAACATCAGGAGTCTCGAAGTGCCGAAATATGAAATCCTAGAAACAGACACATGTAAGTCACGAATCAGAATGACACGTGGCAACTATTCGACACGTGTCAATCCACATGTGACATCAGCAGGTTTACCTCACATCGAAACTTTCTATTTTGAAGTTTTACACAGCAAGAAAAAAATCCACCATCACAATGTCTCGAACTCTGAAATGCCGAAAGGGACCATTGTGTGTCTCGAAAAACTCGAAGAAAAAAAAAAACACCGAAATCCCGTTAACCGTCCATCTCAGTGGGTTATGTAAACCATCCGATCACTTCGGAGATTTTGTGATCATGAATTTGATAATGCTGGAGTCACGATGACTCGAAAGGGAAAAATCCTGAAATCGCGAAACTCAAAGTCGCGAAATGTCGATTCACCGAAAAGAGAAACTTAGGAGTATGAACCATTGATCTGACTCCATTTCAGAGTTTCGGATACCGAAACTTGGAGGTGTCAAGAACACTTCACCACAGAAACGTCGAAATCTCGAAATGCGAAATTATGATATACAGTTTCGAACTAACCGGTTGTCACCGCCTATGGTCACGTGGGGGAAGGAGTTAGTATAGACAAGCTCCTTTTTCCAGAGTTTCGGGGATCAGCACATAGAGTGTAACAAATCTTTACCCCGGGGATCCCGAAATACCAAAATACGAATTGGCGAAATAAACGCAAGATCACAAGAAGTCAATCCAATGGTGCAGGTGATTTTGGGCACGATCGGAGGGCTAATGTTGCTCCTCGCAGTCTAACTGCTAGAAACCATTTATGGTCTCTACCAGAGGATTCAAAGAAATCTCTGTGTGATCACCAAAGGCGTTGAAGGGTCTCCAAGATTCTTCCAGTGAATGAAGATGATTCTTAGAGGGATTGACAAGTGGATGAGCGTTGAAGTTTGTAACTAAAGTAGAAAGTATAAGCTCGACTATGCCAGAGAAGATGAAGAGTCTTGACTGCTAGAGAGGCTGAGGAATCTCAGCAGGACATCTAGTGATGTTGAACGCGTGGACAAAACCACCAAAGAAGATGAAGAGTTTCCATGTTGAATAGGCAGAGCACTCGACATGCAGAGAATGCAGAACCATGAGACACAGAGCATGCACAAGATGCACAGTGAGTATAAGAATATGGAACAAAGAAGAGATTGGGGGTTGTTGATGTTGGGTGTGATGCAGGTGCAAAGAAGAAGGTGGAGTGCAGCAGCTAGGAGGCATAGAAGACAAATGGTGCATTGAAGAGGAATGGTGCATAGAGTACAAAACATAAAAGAACAGAAAGTGCAAGGCATGCGTGCAGGAAGACTGTGAGGCAGACAGAGCAGCGAAAATCTTGCAAAACAGTGATGAGACTGGTAAGTTGTTGTTAAACATTATATCATTGTAATAAGTTTCAGTAACACATATTGATAATCCAAGGTGGTAGGGAGGTTCTAGGGAGGACTGGTGTCCTCAAAGGTTCAAGTGGGTGCTTGAACACAGGGAGTTGTAGCTTCCTTCTAGTTGGTGCTAGAGAAACCAGAGAGTTGGTGCTTCCTTCTAGTTGGTGCTAGAGAAACCAGGGAGTTGGTGCTTCCTTCTAGTGGGTGCTNGTATGATAATGTAAAGAATGTAAATAATATTTATCATATAAAGAAGAAGAGGTTTTTACCTTGTATGGGTTTCCTCGAGAAATATCTATCGCTGTGTTTCTCATATATGTGACTATTGTTGAATGTGCCATTGTTTATTTCCCTGCATTATTGTGATCATCATTGAGTGCATTGTAAAGATTTTAAAAGAAGCATAATTGTTTAAGCACGGTAACAACTGATTCACCCCCTCCTCTCAGTTGTCCAACAATACATTCTCGAGTAACATAGAAACTTTTATTTATAATTAATTATAGTGTGAACAATACTAAAAATATATATATAGTATTAAAAAGTGTTATGATAACATAATATTAAAGTGTATAGTATTAAAAAGTGTTA
>JASDQU010244766.1:16906-30134 GCA_032191745.1 Picea mariana | reverse complement strand
AGAGACTTAAAGTAAAAAAAAAAATTGTATTTCGTTAATAGGTGGTTTCTACTTCCGAGAATAAGGGAGATGTGTAATTCCTTCAATGCTTAATATTATGGAGTTTACAAGTGGCATTTAAAAAAATAATAATTTCAATATGGGTCAGAAAAAAATATATATCTATGTCCACTTATTTTAATATTGTCTTTATATATAAATATAACAATTGATCCAAATTTATGAGCGGAATGAAAGAAACCACAAATTTATAATATAACACAGAGACACAGTGAACAATAACAGAGATACAATAAAACTTGACTTCTATTAAATAATAAATATGTTGAAATCTGTAAAATGTAGACTTAAAACAAGCTTGCTAGAATGGTGGTAGCTTATCTCTAATATGAGATGTGATAGCTACGCTCATTCGTCAGAAGATGAGTACAATGAGGCTCTGAAGGAATTTTTACAACAAACATGAATTCTAAAACCATAGACATCCAAAAACCTAACCCTAAGAGATTAAGCGCCAAAAGTCATGTGGCCCTCGTTGGGTAAGTTAGTACATCAACTTCTTGGGCTCGTAACTTTTGCATACGATCTTCGTTTAGGGTGAATGATAGCTTGTTGGAAAGGTGTTAACTAAGATATTCATTTACGGGTATCAATCAAATCCTTTGGCCATCACTGAGGTGTTTGTTTTTGAAAAAACGTCATTTAGGCCCTCAAAATGGCCCCAGAAGTTCAAGAACCAAAAAACTACTAAAAATAGTAAGTTGCCAAAAAAATTGTTTTGAGCTAGTTGGACAAGGTGGATGGAAACTGAGATCCTCTTGGATCAATCCTCCCCCATTAGGAAGAAATGGTCTCAATTGCATTGAATTCCCCCATCAAATGAGGAATTTTTTGTTGAATTTGGCTCTGGGTGAGCCACTTGCCTTGGTGCAAGGGTTGCATTGCTTTGACAACCCAATAAAGTTGGATCCTCTGCTGGCGAGTGCCCTTGACCTATGTTTCCATGATATGATCATTGGATTCATGTTCCATGCATTCAGGTTTGAGCTTTGTTGGTTTCAATTGTTCTGCTATCTCCAAGGTGTCAAATAATGGTGGAAAATAAGGTTGAAGGAGGTCCATATTGAGCATTGGGCGCCAGACAAGGAAGGAGGGAAGGTTGAGATCGAATAATTTTTACCCATAGCCTTGGTGATGGTTTAGGGTCCATAACTGAGTGGAAAAATCTTTCAATGAGTCTCTTTAAGGTGTTGTTTCTGCAAGTGCAACCAAACTTTGTCTCCCACCTGAAACTGGTGTGGAACTTGGTGTTGATCATGGTGTTGCTTGTACTTGGCATTAGACTTTTGTAAAATATCCTGAACCTGTTGGAATATTTGTTGGATCTGATTAATGAATCAAGTGGGTTTTTCATCTCTGGTTGGAGCATGTGATGAGTATGCATGGGTGGCTTCAAGGGGTAGTGCAACATCCATAGGACCCATTGGTTGAAATCCCAACCCCACCTGAAAGGGGTTGTGGTCGGTTGAGATATGTATCACTCTGTTGTAGCTGTGATGAACATGGGGAATAATCGCATCCCAAGTGCAAGGGTTCTTGGAATTTTACATGTGCAGGATGTGCCCAATCATCTGGTTGACAACCTCGGTTTGGCCATCTGTATGAGGGTGGAAGGTAGTGGACTTCGTGAGCTTGGTGTTGAGTAGTGAACAAAGGATTGACTAGAATGTGCTAAGGAACTAGATGTCCCAATCTAATATAATGGTTTGTGGGATCCCAAATTCTACCCACACTCGTTCAAACAAGATCTTGGCAGTGACCTATGTTGTGATGTTTTTCTTGTAGGCGACCAGAATCGCCATCTTGGAAAAGCGATCAACCACCACAAAAACACAGTCATTTCCCCACTTGGTGGTTGGAAGGCCCAACATGTAGTCCATTGAGATGGATTCATAGGGATTGTCAAGAGTAGGAAGAGGAGTGTACATGCTTTGTTTCTTAGTGGTCGGTTTGGCAATACCACTGGCAGTGCAAGACTGAATACACTTGCCGACATCATGTCAATTTTTTAGCCAGAAGAAATGTCATTGCAGAACTTCCATTGTCTTTTCCACACCAAAGTATCCTGCCACCTGACTATAGTGGCATTCCCAAATCAGCTCCGCTCGCTTGCTTCATGGAACGCATAGATGGCCCAGATGGTACAACAACTCGTCCTGAAGATGGAAATTAGTGACAGATGTGTTTGCACCCAACATCTAGGAGGTGTTGGCGAAGTCAAGATCTATCTCATAGAATTGGGGCCATCTAAAGGTCTCATGGCTACAAGAATCGAGCACTGTGGTGAGTTCTGCGACTGGAGGTCAGCTGAGGAAATCAGCGAATCAGTTGGTACTTCATGTTTTATACTTGTTGTTGAGGTGGAACTGCTACAAATATGTGGAGCACTTCTGATGGAGGCCATTCTGTAATTTTCCTTGTGTCTGCATGAACTACAGCGGCTTATGATCAGTTCGGATGATTGTCTCCTTCTTGAGAATGTAATTCCTCCACTAGCAGCAGGCTTGCACAATGGAGTACATTTATTTGTTGTAAATAGGGTACAGATGCATGGAATCTGATAGTTTCTCACTATGATAGGCCACGGGGTGGTCATGTTGAGTTATGATTACATCCACATCATATTCTGAATCATTTGTCTCGATCTCAAAGGGTTGTTGCAGGTCAGATAATGAAAGCACTGGGGTGGAGCACAAGTGTTGCTTCAGATCATCAAACTCTTTATGTTGGGACAGGCCCCACACAATTTTTTCCTTACCACCACCCCTGGTTATTTAGATGAGGGCCCATGAAATATGGGAGAATCCAAACACAAAACTTTGATATAAATTGGCAAGGCCTAAGAAGCTATGAAGCTCTGTGAGCGTGGTTGTGGTTGGATAGTCACGGATGACTTGGATCTTGGTTGGATCAACATGCACACCATGTGCATCAAAAATTTATCCTAGGTACTGGACCTTTTCCATGCTAAAGGAGCATTTTTCCAAGTTGGCATATAGCTTGTGCTACTACAGAGTGTGTGAAACCTACTAAATATGGTGCAAGTGTTCTGACCAAGTCTTTTTGTAGACGAAGATGTCATCCATATACACCACCACAAAAGAATTAGTAAAATGCCACAAGATATCATCCATCATCCTCATGAAAGTTGTTGTGGCATTTTTCAAACCAAAGGGCATGACCATCCATTCAAAAAGACCTTCTTTTGACTTGAAAGAAGTTTTCCATACATCTATCTGTTCTATTGGGACCTAATGGTATCCATACTTTAGATCAATCTTACTGAAGTATTTTTCCCCCTTGAGTTGATCAAAGAGATCATCAATTCGAGGAAACAGGTACCGGTTCTTGACTGTGATTTTATTTAGAGCCTGGTAATCAATGTAGAGTCACCAAGTCCAATCTTTCTCTAAACCAGCATGATTGGGCTTCCACAAGGTAATGAGTGTTACAGGAAAATCCCCATGTGGACAAGTGGATCTCCTCTTGAACCCTAAATCTCTAAGATCAAGACAGAAAGGTGCTAACTTTGGTCATTGACATCCTTTTAAACCTAGCTAATTCAATCAAATATAGAAAAGGAAGAATATGTACCTTTTTACGATGTTTTTCCTTGCCCAGTCCAAGATGAGCCTTAATCCCCAATCTCTTCAACAAGTCTTTTAATCCAATAACAGAAAAGACAAAACAACGTCCTACTATACCATGATTAATTCAAAACTAGATCTATCTATAAAAGACAATTCCATGTAGGCATACACAACCTTGAAAGAAAAGGGCCAAGCTCATGTATTAATGAGAACTCAATAGAAATACTTATAGACCTTTGATGAAGTTGCAGCGGCCTCTTCCAGCTCTCCTTGTCCAGCGTCTTTATCAAATAATCCACAATCAAAATGACTATGCCTCACTGATTATCTCCCTTATGATATCATAAGTTTGATTCCTTCAATGTTCTCTCAATACCACTTCTCATGAGATCATAATTTTGGTATCTCTAAAACTCCATCTATTTCACCATGAGAAGGCCTCCTCATATAATCTTGGAGAGACCCAACCACCTTAGAGATTCTTGGGATAGGTTTAGGATCCTTCTCCATTAGTTGTGGATCTTCCCTACCAATCCAACCAACTCCAGAGATGAGGGGGATTTTCCCTGATTTTCCTCAACAACCCAAGATTTCCTCAAATAGCTCAGCGCTCCCCTCGAATGGGGCATAGAGTGTTGCAACACTCCCCTAGAGGAGGACAAGGAGCACTAGCATTCCCTGACAGTTGGTAGGGGAGCGTTGGCCTTCAAATTTCATTTTTAAGTGGTTTTTTTCATGGCAAAAGCTTTGTACTCTTCATCAAATGATTTATTCTTCTTTAACCAGTCTCTAAGGGTGTCTTCAAGTGTTCCTTGTGATGTTGTTCAAGACACGACATGGGTAAGATGATTTTATGTTGTCTGTGACACTTGCGACACTCGTAATGACAACAATAGGTCATCATTGAAATGAGTAATTTTGATGTGTAACAGATTTCCCCCCAAAGTGAGAAGTTAGAAGATGGAAACCGATGATTGAAGTACTTTGTATACTTTTTTGAGAAAGGGTATGGACACAGAGAACCTGGTAGAAGCTGCACACAACCATCAAAAAATTATTATGACACGTTTCAAACCCAAGGCAGACATACCTATGCTTGGGTGATAAATACTTGCAAGGTATGGCTGCCATAAGATACATTGTGGATCCATAATTGTATTAACAAAAAGGTATAGCCACCAAAGATACAATGTGGATCTATACTCCCATGATATGAACTGATCGTATCCATGAAAAATACACAGTGGATCTACGAGATGACAAGACATAGCCACGGACCAATACAAAGTGGATCTATGTAACCGTATATGTGTCAATATTCAAGAGAAACTTTGTCGCAACCTAGGTAAAGTATATATCAGAGTGATCACTCAACCTAGGGTCTTCTTACCGATATTGATGCAGTATGAATCTAACCATGTGAATAGATGTCTTGATGTCGAACATGGTAGAAACCACTTGATTACCGGTCAATGAGGTAAATCATTAACAAGTGCGAGGGAAATCACCATTGATGTCAATGATTCCCAAGGTACCCTAGTACATTCTAGCGAATGGGAATAGATGAGTTGAAGTATAACATCCATGGAATAATCCTATCAAGGGTCAATGATGTAAACCCACTATCGAAAGCGAGGAGGCCTACCATCGAGGCATGCAGGTCCCAAGCTACTAACTAGTTTCTAAGTCTAATTCTCGGATAATGTGTTGAAGTTGATAGGAATAGACTCGTCGAAGGAGGGTCCTTATGTATCCCCCTTCAACGACATGAAACTGACATAGAGATGTAAGTTGGTATATCAAATGAACATGGACTGACACAGGCATTGAAACAGGATATTTGTAATGGTTGACTCTCGAGGCAGATACTTCCCTTGAACACTAAGGCACTACAGCAGAAACATGACATGGACCAAAACATGATGATGCAATGGACACTGTTACTTTTTTCGGGTGACCCAAAGGAGTAAAGAAAATCAGAGGATTGGTTTAGTGCAAAGGTTTATTGGATTAAAATGTATACAAAGACAAAGTGTCGTGTTCAAGGGCGACTGTAAGAGTGACTTGTGATGTTTTCAAAAACTGCTTGGCTTGCTTCCTTCAATTTTTCCCCCATCCAGATAGATGAGTACCTCTTTTTAATTTAACAATATTGAGGAGGGTAACACATTCTCAATATAAATCACCTTCGATAAGTCCCTCTTCCTTTGTTTAACGAACTAGAACAGGTAAGGGTTCGGTCCCGTATGGGCCTTTCAATGTATATATTTTTAACGATTCCATAGAAGGTAAACTCGGTGATTTTTCATGTTTAGAGAGTCATAAAAGAACTTAAAGGTGACTCCAGGGTTGTCTTTTTTTTAATGTTAGTCTTGTGAGGCCGAAAAAGAGATAAACTATCACTCGCAAGATGCCCTTTCAAACCTTTTAACGAGTGTGAAAGGAAGCAAGATCACTCGACAATCTTTTCATGTTTAGAGAGTCTGAAAGAGATTAAAGGAGACTCAGGGGGTTCCCTTTTCATATAACCTTTACGAGTCTGAAAAAAGTGATAAAATTATACTCGGTTACATTCTCATGTATTTATGAGCGAGAGAAAGAACAAAGACTAAGCTCGGTATTGGTATCATTTGTACACAAGCTTGAAACAAAATTAAGCTATGCTTGTAAAATCCCAAAGTAATTTCCAATGGTTGGGATACCCATGGATGGTTGGTACTYTGCCCCCAGCTTGAAAAGMAAGAGGCATAACTCCAGAATGATAATCAAAGGTTGGAGACATGCCCACCAAGCTTCAATTCATTCACCGACTTTGAGGTTGTCACCAATTTGTATACTAGATGGAGAAAAAGGATAAGGGTGGATGAAATGAAGGTTCAAATACGAGACCTAACAAAAGACTCGACTTAGTAGGAGAGGTGATTGTTTCATTTTTTAATGATCTTGAAATAGGAAAAGAACTATGCTCAAGGTTCCAAGTTCAATCCCCATATTTTGTTTCATTTTTTAACGAGCTTGCCACAAAAAAGTAAAACTATGCTTGTGACCTCTATTTCATTTTTTAACGAGCTTGCCACAGAGAGGAAAACTATGCTCATAGCTTTTGTTTCATTTTTTAACGAGCTTGTCACAAAGAAGAAAAACTATGCTCATAACATTTTGATCATGGATTCCAGGAGGATAATGCTCTGGAAGGAAACCATGTCAAGGGACAAAACTTGGTCATGGCTTCCAAGAGATCTTCACTGGATGGAATAAAATAACTCTGGAAGGAACACATGTCGAGGTCCATGATAGGGGTAAGGAGATCGGACTCCAATAGCCCTACCTAATAGATCACCATGTCAACTACCAGATCTAAGTCATCGAAAGTTGAAGTCATAGGATACAACACCACATAATTGACTTGTGGCAGGGGTGATACCGACAGCATATAAGACCCGTTTAGGGAGGTCATTGGGTTGGTAATCAATTCAAGACCAATGCATGAAATTTTATCAATAGCCACAATTCTTCCATCGTGCGGGAAATATATCACACAAAAAAGATTGGACACAATAGCTTTCATGGCATAGACATAATCTCACCCAAAGAGTAAATCAAAATCCAAGGGGTCTTGGACTACCATAACATCAATAAAGATAGTTTTCCCTCCCAAAGTTATGGGAAATTGAGGAAGGAATCCTAAAGGGTGATGGGTTCTTCTGTTAAAAGTGAACAAATTCTGGGTAACCAACACAAGCTGAGGATAACCCAAAGCTTTCCAAGCATTAGAGGATAAAATAATAATGGATGAACCTTCATCTATCAATGCATGAGGAACGTCCCAATCACAAACATGTACTGTAATCTTGAAAGGAATGTGAGAGGGAAGACGAGGTCCAGTTAGCACAACCCAATAAAAGAGGATGGCCTCATTACTTGGAGGGGGTTTCATGGGAGAAGGAGGAATGCCCCCCAGCACGTTAGATTATGTTTCAATGAGAAAAATGTGGGTAGAATCGAATTTACTCTCTAGTGGGAGAGTAGGATCAATTGATAATGACATCAAATCGACCACATGGGTTTCATTCTCCAAGGGGATAATGTGGTTGACAGGTGGAAATGGATCGAACGCTTGGGTTGCACTCTCTAATGGGAGAGTGGGATCAACCAAAGATGGGATCAGATCAACCACTTTGTCAACTGGCTCAACTAAGGACGTGATGAGATTGACGACATGATCAACCGGACTGATCGATGAAGGGGCTGGAGCAATCATTTTGGCACTTGTCAAAGGAGGAGTGTGATTGACCACGTTGGCACTCTTTAGATGAAGGGTGGGACTGGATCAGTCACTTGGGTTTCACTTTTCAGATGAAAAGTGGGGTTGATCGATGATGGAACTGGATCAGCTACTTTGGTTAGTGGTTCAACCAAGGTTGAAACTAGATTGGCCACTTGATCAACCGGACTGACTGGGGATGGAACCAGATTTACCATTCCATCAACTAACGATGGGTTGGGGGAAATCTTATGATAACCAGTTGGAATTTGAAGCTTTTACAATAGAGAAGAAGCCTCGTCCATACGAGGACAAAGGTGAGAATAATGATCACCTTCGCATAACATACAAGGAAATTTGACAGTTGTCTTCTTCTTAACAACCTTAACATCACTAGTTGATGGGGTGTAACCACCATGTCGAGAAGGGGCCAATGACATGGAGAACCACATTTATAAGACCTTGGGGAGACCAAGGAAATCCCTCAAAAAGTGGTCACCCTTACAAAGACTGCAAGGGAATTTGGGTTTCATATTCTTCATTTTAATCTTGTCGACCTCATCAACACCCCCAGTATGATCAACAATAGTTGGTTGCTTGGATCCAAGATTTGATGTAGTTGGAGGCTTGGCCCCTTTCTGGTTCTTGTTCTTCTCTTTTCGTTTCTTCTTCTTCTTATCAACCTGGCTACTCGTTTTAGAGCTTTCACTAGGTGAAGAAGGAGAAATGGAAGGAGACTTGACGAGCGAAGAAGGATAAAGGTCGACATGAGGTTGATGTGTGGGTGGTGTTCTTACATCTAAATCACCTTCATTCGAGATCACCGGAGTGGAAAAAAACCATACCGGTAACCCAATTGTGAGACCTGGAAGGCTCAAAGTAGCGATGTAAGGAGGACCAATGTTTCTGTAAGAAGGAAAAACAAAGGTTTCCCCTAGAAAATGGGTTCCTTCATTGGTCATTCTGGGAACTGACACCATAAAAAATAAAGATCCAACCTAGATTCTGCTAGGGAGAACAAACAACACACGCTAAAAATCTAGTAAGAAAACAAGAAAACAAAACCTTCTCACAATGAGCACACTAGTTGGTGATGAAATCTAACGTCGTGATAACAAAGTAAGAAGGGGATGAGATAGAGTGGGTGGAAAAGTTACATTGATAACCTGCTTAATGAACTTACGCCTTGGTGCAAGATCCCACACATAATCGTGGGTATACCCTCCAAGGAGCCCGAGTGAGTTTGTCCAACGTCGATTCCAGGTACCATGAAGACTTTCCCCTCCACAGTCACCTTGTTCAAATACCCTAAAGAGATAGGCCACTAAGGTTACCAACTACAATAGTGATGCATGGGGAAACAGTCGACAGTCTGATCCATGCGCAAGGGCAGGGTATCTGGACCGAAATCAAATTGAAAGGCTTCCACTCATCATTGTGGGTATACCTTCAAGTTACCCCCATAATACGCACAATTCTACATCAAGACCAACAAAGCAGGGTGACTAACTCTGCCATTCTTAACGCGACCTCAGGTTTGACCCTTGTGTGAGAAGGGATTCCCAGGACAAACTGTAGTAATTGGATTTCACCGCTCCCTAACACGAGATTCTATATTTGTTTGCAGCTTTGGAAATTTATATTTCACACCTATTCCAAATCCCTACAACTAATCTGATGTAGGTTTGCTACCAAACAATATAAAAATATCTAATCAATTTTTAGTTTAGCGCTTTATTTTTAAGGTTGTTGTTAATCAAAACGAAAATGGAGTGAAATAAATGATGTTTTGACCTACTCTTAACAATTCAAATAAATGAGAATGAAAATATTTCACTTCAATGAAAGCTATATTACGAGAAAGAGAAAACTTTGATCATTCCCCAATGCATAAAGTCCCAAAATGCTAAAAACCATGCAATTTCGCTACTTCAAATGCAAGCTAGTTTCACTACCCAAAAGAAAAAATGAATTTATATTCTTTGTTTGATTATGACATATACAAAAATTAAATATAAAACCTTCAATGCTCCACTACTTTCAATCAGGAGAAAGATTCCTATGCAGATGCAAAATACACAAAGCAAAAGTGATACAAGAAAAGCATGCACTCAAGGCAGTGAGGTATGAAAGAAAACAAGTAGAAACTTTTTATAACAAGAAATAACACCATCAAGGATTCTACAACCAATCAATCATTCAAGGAATACAATAAAATGCAGAGAAGAATCCAAGAAATGATAGGGAGAAAGAGAAATCACTCAAAACTGTCCTATCAAAAAATTAGCTAGAAAAGGCAATTTCACATTTCTGAAAAAGGTTTCAAGCTCCAATAAAGAAAATAGGGAGTGATAAGCATTAAAAACCATCAAAAAACAATCCAAAAAACCTCACAAACCAACCACAGACTCTAGGTAAATATCTTTGCAAAACAGGCTACAAAAGACTGAGCAGAAGAAGGAAAAAACTCTCAAAAAAGAGACTAGCGCTCCCTAACACAATGGTACAGAGTGTTGTAACGCTCCCTAAAACATTCTAGGGGAGTTTTGGCGCTCTGGTATGGCCTAGGGGGGGTTCTATTCCTCCCAGAAACTCAGAAAAAAAGAGAAAACAATTGCAAAAAAACTCACCCAGAATTCATGAAAATTGGTGAAATTGCTAGTGAAGGTAGGAGAAGGTTAATAGATAATGAACAACCAAGAATTTCTTGGGAAAATGACCTCAAATATCAAATGGAATAGAGCAGAGATCCTTGAATTCCTTTACAACAGCTTTCATACAATCAGATGAATGAGAAAGCAGTAGATCGACTCCAAATCTCAAAGAAGAAGAGTGACTCAAAGTAAGGAAAAAATGTCAAAAATCCAAACAAAGAATAATCAATTCTCAGAAATAAAGATGTTGGAGGCAAAAACAAGGACACGCTGAGATGGTAATAACCCTGAGTAGATGAAATCAGCAAAAAATTGAACTCAGAGATCAACTCCCAAAATATTTTTTAGCAAACAAAGAGTAGCACTCTGGTGTCAAGAGCACCAGAGTATTGCAACTCTCTATGGAAGCTTGCAAGGGAGTGCCATCACTCTAGTGGTAGAGGCAGGGGAGCATTGGGCTCTCAGAACTCAAAAAATTGCCCAGAAATTAAAAAAAAAAAAATCAGGAAAATCCAAAAATTGAGTGTGTATGGGATGAATCCAAGAGCCAACAACACATCTAAGAATCAGAGACACGGCATGAATAATATCTAAAGGTAAGAAAAGGCCAAAAACAAGACCAAGGAAGGAAACCAAAACTAAAATCTTCCTCCCCAGTGGAGTCACCAATTTCTGTAACAGGAAAATCCCCCTGCGAACAAGTGGATCTCCTCTTGAACCCTAAATCTCTAAGATCAAGACAGAAAGGTGCTAACTTTGGTCATTGACATCCTTTTAAACCTATCTAAGTCAATCAAATAGAGAAAAGGAAGAATATGTACCTTTTTATGATGTTTGTCCTTGCTCAGTCCAAGTTGAGCCTTCATCCCCAAGCTCTTCAACAAGTCTTGCAATACAATAAAAACAAAGACAAAACAAATTCCTATTCTACCATGATTAATTCAAAACTAGCTCTATCTATCAAAGACAAGTCCATGTAGTCATACACAACCTTGAAAGAAACATGCTAATCACATGTATTAATGAGAACTCGATAGAAATACTTACATACCTTTGATGAAGTTGCAGTAGCCTCTTCCAGCTATCCTTGTCCAGCCCCTTGCTCAAATAATCCACAATCAAAATGACTATGCCTCACTGATTATCTCCCTTATGAGATCATAAGTTTGATGCCTTCAATGTCCTATCAATACCACTTCTCATGAGATCATAAGTTCGGTATCTCTAAAACTCCAACTATTTTACCATGAGAAGGCCTCCTTATATAAGCTTGGAGAGACCCAACCACCTTAGAGATTCTTTGGATAGGTTGAGAATGCTTCTCCATCAGTTGTGGATCTTCCCTAAGATCCATCCTTGACCTCATATTCGAATCCAACCAACTCCAGATATGATGGGAATTTTTCCCTGATTTTCCTCAATAGCCCAAGATTTCCTCAAACATCCCAACACTCCCCTAGAATGGGCCACAGGGTGTTGCAATGCTCCCTCAAAGGAGGGCAAGGAGCACTGACACTCCCTGACAGTGGGTAGGGGAATGTTGGCACTCCCTGACAGTGGGTAGGGGAGCACTGGCCTTAAAAATTCATTTTTAAGTGGTTTTTTTCATGGAAAAAGCTTTGTACTCTTCATCAAATGATTTCTTCATCTTTAACCAGTCTTTGAGGGTGTCTTCAAGTGTTCCTTATGATTTCATTTGAGACACAACATTATAAATATAACTATATGTTGTCTGCGACAATTGTGACACTTGTGGCCAAAATGTGACACTTGCGACACTCGTAATGACGACAATAGGTCATCATTGAAATGAGTAATTTTGATGTGTAACAATGAGCTAGGTCGGATGTGCCCCTTGTGGAGCAGTTCTTAGATCTAACACTTGATTTCCTCATTTTCTAGCAAAGAGCAGTGATCGATGGGATGCTTGACCTAAAAGTGCAGAGGTGCCCTAGTAGGTGATGAGACAATGTCTTTGTATTCTTCCACGACCTTATCCACTTGATTCTGTTGTGTGGAGAGGTCATTCGTAGAGGCCATGGATGTGGTTGAAAAATTTCTCTCACTCTAAGAGAAAATCATGAAGAAGACAAACTTCCCGGTCTTAGAAATGACCTTCCTACATTTCTTGGTAGAGATCAAGGAAATAGCACTAGGTGGGACTACCTCGGGTATCCTGTACAATTTCCTGTTCAAAGTAATTATAACACTGTGAGGCCTAGACTCATATACAGCATGATGTTTCCATAAATAATATTGGCCCAAAATAACATCACAAAATTCAAGATAACAGACAAATGAACATCACACAATACCTCATCTTTGAATGGCTTGATGTCGTATCACAGGTGGCACTGTTGGATGATGCAAAGATCGCTTCTTTGATGGAGACATCCGATGGTGTAGCGATGCAGGTGTGGCATTGTCGACAGGGCAAGCTGCTTGATGACCTATGTTGAGATGAGGTTCTTCTTTCTACTGCTATCAATGATTAAGTGTACCAGAGTGCCTTTTACCCACATCTGTGAATGAAAGAGGAGATCTCCTTCCTATAGCCCATCAGGTTCACCATATTGGATATCGGTGGTAGCAATGGTGGCATTAGGTTCTGCATCAATGATCGGTCTCCTCTTTTCTAGTTCTGACTCAGAGTCAGAACT